>SHCU01000899.1:25144-40841 GCA_004307685.1 Ceratina australensis | reverse complement strand
TTTTTTTTTTTCATGAACAAAACAAAAAGTTTCCTCCACCCCGGCCGCCCTATATCGGCTCGGAGGCCGACACGCGGCGGGGGAGTTACTTTGAAACTTGAAATTGCATATTATTGGATTCTATCGACGTCTGGGATATTTCACACGGAAACCATAGTGACCGCACGCTGGTATATCAATTCCAATTGACCTTTTTTTAATGCACATCCATGTTTTTTTCATTTGTGACCATTCTATTATCCAACATCGAAAGCCCGATACCGCAACGCTTCCCGCGAAGCTTTTATTTCATTCGCGTGGCGGGGTCGCGTGTTTCGCCTGTTTACCGGGCTAGGCTGCTGGAAATTGTCGCGCGGAGTCGAAACCCACGCGCGTACGCGCGTATGCATGTATGCACGCCGCGCACACCACCGTGACAGGATGTTTTTTAAGCACGGACAAAAGGACACGAACGTGAATCGACTGTAGCAGCAATTTATTTCTAATTACTGTCCTGCATACGTAGCGACAGTTTCCGCGGCCGCGGGCCGTAATTGTTCAATCGTTAACCGACAGCGGCGAAAGAATTGTTGTTCGACACGCGACCGTTTAAAGCGGCTTTCGGTACGACCGTGTAAGCCGCGTTCCGCATCGCGGAAAATCGTCGCCGCCGACGTTGATGGATGCGAGAATCGGCTCTTAAACAATGCGAAGGAAATTGTTCGTTCTCTACTGCACGGAATAATGCCGCGATCAACGAGCCGGGATTACTTTTTCACCGAACTTCGCGGACAATTCAAACCGCTCGGAGCTTCGTGGGAGTTACGCGGTCCCGGAGAATACGTTACGCGAAATCGGCCGGTTAAATGCGCATACAAAATGACCGCAAAGCGGTCTGAATTAGTGGACAATTCGCCGTCGTTTTTAATCCAGGAATCCGATTAGGGAACGTGAAATTATAAAAATAGGATTAAATTACATTTTTGCGCGTTAATTGCTCATTTATGTGATCACGTGATTCCACGTCAAAAGGAGATCTGTTCGTTTCATAATCGAATTTTGTAAAAATATTCTATTTTCATTTTAGGACAAATAATCGAATAAAGAACGGCTTGCTAATGATACCACATTGGTCATAATGGAATTCGAGTGTGAAGACCATTAACTTCTTGCATTCGAAGAATTTTGCCACAAATACTTGGAGAATCTCTTCTATGCAACTTAATATATTAAAATAAACAGTTATTTTATAGAACAAATAACGAGTCACCTCTCGCGTGCAAAAGATTAATATTGACGAAGTGAAAAAGAACGTCTACTTAAGATAACTTATCGATGTGACTTTCTATTATAGAATTATAGAAAAAAGTTCTTCAATATCCAAGTTATTAATTTTGCATAAAAAATATTAATTGAAACATTATTTATAATAGAATCAGAGTAACGAAATTCGAGTGTTAATACAATTAACAAGAAGAGATAAGTGCGTGTACTTAAGCAAAAGGCGGTTCGTTCCTCGAGCAACGCGATATCAATTTGGGCAATTAAACGGTCCCAGTATGTAACGGCTAAACGTGTTATCTACACGATTATATCCGTTAGCAATCCTCTCTATCCCGAGCTATAACCCTCTCGGTAGGGCCTCGAGGAAATGCTACCCTGGGAACACGCAGTCGCGACAGCAACCGCGGTACCTATCGGCCTGGTGAAACCTTGTTAGAGGTGAGCACAGTTGGCACTACAATCTCATATCCTGCTCATCGTACTTGTTGGCGCCGCGAGGACTGTTTCGACCAAATGAAACCTCACGTCTCCGGTTCGCAAATATCGTTGCGACGAGGAAAGATCAGGTTTTAGGGCACGTCTTGGGAGCTGGCTCTACAAAAGGATCGTTTACGTTTATATGAAAAGGGAACGTGGAGAGTCGAGATTTCCCTCTTCCTCAAGAATTTCTCGAAAACAATTATTTGCTTTTTCCACGTTGCTCTAAAAATTGTTATCAATTAGCGAAACACATTTATATTTATTATTTAAATGTATTCACGTTGCTTGATTAAACTGCAGATTAAACTTATAAAGTTAGTTTAATTGCTGAAACTTCCACGGGGTGGAACAGTAATTGAATTTCAATTAAATACGAAGAAACGTGGTTAGTTTGATATAATCTGCGAGAGCTTGGAATATCATAACTTTGAAAAAATAATTAGCCGAGGAACGCGTGTCAGAATGTTTGAAAAGTTAACTTTCGCGGATAATCGTCGCGTCGACCATTCCCCCGCGAAAGTGGATCGGCCACGAAATTCCGCGTAAATGGCAGCAGCTAAAGGAATGAAAGATAGAAACTTGTTCCATTGCGTCTTGCAAAACCGTGACCGTGCAATTACTAACTAACCGGCTAGGTAGCCGAAGTTTAAATTTCTCCTAACGAATTCGAATAAATTTTAACTAGGTGTTCTCTATGCGAGCCGGAGGAAGTTGAAATATGCTTCTCATCGACGAGGATCATCGGAGTTCAGACATATTTTAATTTAAAAGTTGCCCGTAGTGAATCTTAAAAATGAACTTTTCACTTTTTTAATACCCAAACTTCAATCCGGATGTTGCTGTTTTAAAATAATATTAACTATACGACTCAGATTTATTCTTCCTATGTTTAATGCGCGTGATAACAGATTATAAAATAGGAAAAATACTGCAAAGCTTCTGGGATTTTTAGATTTTTAAATTTTGTGATTTTAAGGTGTTAGGATTCTAAATTTTATGACTCTTGAATTTTACTTCTATGATTACTATTATAATAGACACATAAATAACATTTATTAAAACAGATTAAAATTGTTTTCATTGCCATTAAAAATTTAACATATCAATACCAGATCAAGCTAGAAAAAACAAGACTTATTACTCTTTTTTAATCTTATTCTCCATTGAGAAATTAAGTGGCGGTCAGGAATCATTGTCCCAAGCTGTATATCGCATCAAAGTTGTATCATCAAGATTGCACTTGAAGTTCGTTCGTTCGGCGACGACAAATAGGTGAAAATTGAGAACGGGGAGGAGTGGTTCGACGGGGATGAGCGCGAAAGGGGTGCGTATAATCGCGCCGCCGGTCGTTCCTCTATAATAACCGCACGCTATTAAGAGCCGTCGGTTCACAGGCGGCCTGGGGATGAAGACGATAGGACCGAGGGGTTGGAAACGTAGAGAAGGCGCGCCATCCGCCGCAATTAGTTTTACGCTGCTCTCTCCTTCCCGCGGTGGGTAGTATCAGGGGTAGACGGTGATCAGCTGCTATCGCTCTCCCTTTTAGAAACTCCCTCCGCCTTGTCGTCGTAGAGAAATTCAAACAGGCGTAACGAAGGTTAATGTCGTGTCTACATGGAGCCGCGCGCTTGTCCCACCCTCCGTCTTTGCTTTTCCTTTTTATTTTATCCATCCCCTCGCTCGTTCCGGGAATTCGTTTATAAGGGAGAATTGCAGGGAGACAAGTCGGCCTGCACTTTTTCCCTGCTACGTGGCACGAGCCGCGGTACGGCAGCTCGTTAAGAATTCATGAGTCGAATATGTTAGGCTGAAGCCCCGACGTCCCTTAAACGATGCGAAACATTTCGTCGATGCTTCCAATACCGAGCACTTTTCCCTACCCTGCGTCTTGTCGTCGCGGTAATGGAACGAGGGGAATCGCCTCTACTCTTCGTTTGATTAGCGGGCTCATAAAATATTTATCGACGGAAAAATCAGCCGGAAGGGACGGCAGGGCATTTCGCGGCGCTCCTACGCGATTGTAAATATTTATGTCAATTATGCATTCTACCGGGTACGGAAGTGACCCTCGGACGTCCACGGTCAAAGGAATTTCTTTAATTCCGCCCGTCTGATCTTTCGCGAAGTTACACGCTTGGCCAATGAGAAATATGGAGAAAAAGCGAAGGACAAGAAGAAGTCGAGTGGAGAGGGGAATCCTCCCGTCAAAAGAAAAGGATTGAAAGCTTCGCTGAAGGAATGAAAGCAATAAAACGTAATTCCTCGACGTGCCACCTCGAGGTGGCTCGCTCGTGGCGTGAATTCAGAGAGAAGACCGGCGGTGGCGCGGCGCGCATGGACCTCGATTCTGGCATTTATGGGGGCATTTATATCAGCTATGGGGTTATGCGTTGGCCATGGATAGTTCGAGGCACGATACCATCAGCGTAGGTGGTTCCAATCATTTCCCAATTAGCGGCTGATTGCGTACAGTCCACGGTAGAACTTTGACCTACCGCAAGATCGGTCTGGTACGGCTAATTCGGGAACACCAGAGACCTACTACTCGATACTAGCCGTAGGGGTTAGACAGGGAACGGAGATGCGGAGCGGAGGTATCGGAATAGATAGAGGTGGAGGAGGAAATGGGATGGGGGATTGGCAGAGAGGTTCGGTAGCCTGGCGTTAATATCTCACGACGCGAAACGAGCCGGCAGCAATATCGGGGATCGCGCAAATTGCGATCGGCAACAGAGATCTTCTGTATCCCCGGACGCACGCGACCATGGAGGATTTATAGGATGTCCGTTTTTCATTTGCACCGCGGCGCCGCGCCGCTGTAAAATTAGTCGACGAGTCGGCTGTATCACGATCTCTCCATTCTACCCGGCGCGCTTCCTTTTCCCTCCGACGCAGTGACGGAATTTTTACCACCGGCATTCCCGTCGCGTCTTCGCTGCATGATAAGGCACACATACACTGCCGTGTTTTATGATTGTACGAGACCTTACATAAAGACGAGGACAAAATATTGAAATTTCGTATTAAAACATTTTTATTTTATTTATGGAAGAATGTATCGTATGTGTTATTTATTATCATTGTAGTATAATTTCTTTTACAACAAGGATACATATGATCAAAATGAGCAATAGAGAATACTGGCTATTGCAACTACAAATTAATCAATCAAAAAATAATTATGATATATTAGATAATGTATAGAAAAAAAAACGTGAGATAAGTATGTAATAAAAGATAAAATTAATTTCTTATTAAACTAAGAATTGTGTTTTAGAAAATATACATCTTATATAGATTAGAAAAATGATTGAAAATATTGATTGGTCGCCCATGATGATATTGATATAACGCAAGGAAATATTATATAATAGACTGATTAAAGGAATGACACGGTACTAACATAGTTCCCTTGTTACGACACCGCGTTGCGCAAGGATACAGTTACTGAACAGGAAGATCCATTATTCTTTCCTCATCGATATTCGAATGAAATTCCGAATTTCATTTTATCTTACCATATTTCACCAACAAACTTCGATACCATTCGCGAACGAATTTTCCAACTTTCAATCCGCATCCAAACGACGAAGGATTAGGGACGCCAAAGGAAGCTACGCGATAGTTCGTGGACGATCGCTCGCCCTTGGTCTCGTTAACGAACACTGTCACACGAAATTAAAGGCCGATTCCTCTTTGTTCGATTCCCTATGCGAAAGTCCCTTTAATTCCCGGACAATACTCGGAAAGGTGATTCGGAACGGAGGGGGGTAAGGGGTACGATCAGAGAACGAGTGAATCCTCAAAAAAAAAAAAAAAATACACGGCGCTCTCGCGTGCACGCACACAAAACGACCAGTAAAAAAAAATATAATAAAAAAGAGGTTGAAACAAAGAGACAAGGGGGACCGGTCGAGGTCGCATGTTTCACGCACTAGGCGTTTTAACCGTTTTAACGAGAGCCGGGAGAGCAGCCAGCAGCAGCGGCAGTAGGCAGCATCGTTCATCATTGTGTGTCATTGTGTGTTGCAGAACCTGGCGACCTAGCCGTCGCGACCCATTGTTCCCCGCTGGCCAACAACGAGCGAAGCAACAGCAGCGGCAACGGCAACGGCAATGGGAACGGTAGCGGTAGCGTCAGCGACAGCAGCACGGATGCCAGTGGCAGTGCCGCCAGCAAAAGCTATTCGCTCGAGCACCACATCCAGCGCGTGTCTACGTCCGACCGGAGGCATTCGGCTGCGCAACGATCCTACGGAGGATTACTCGGATGCCGCGGAAGCGTCTTCGCGTCCGCGGAATGTGTCGATCAGAAAATCGGCTATTCTGCGCTGCGAGCCGCCTGCCTCGCTCCTCTCTGTGTCGTCGTAGAACGCACCGCCGAAATCGGTTAGGATCTTCGGATGAATGACACTGTATCGTGCGATTCGTTTTGTAACAATGAGAGTAACGATGCGGTAACTAGGGGTACGAGGTACGATCAAATTAAAATCAACAGGCTGCGAGTCGTCGCACGTCATTTTTCGAGTATCGAAACCAGTTCCGATGTTCAAAAGTACCCGCGCAAGGATGGTTCGTCGTGCGCGTCTAACAGAAGAATTCCTTTAAATTTATGAAGCGGATACTGCGATTGAGCTGCCCTCGCCATATTTCGGTATCCAAACAATTCCAATTTTCTAAAATACGCGTGTAACACATTCGAGGACGGCTCGTCGCGCTCTATCGAGGGGAATTCCTTTGCATTTACGAAGCGGATACTACGATCGGATCTGTAGCGGTGACCGCGTCTCGTTTCTCCGGTACACGAGCAGCAAGAAACGGTTTCCGGTCCGCGCGATTTTTCGCGGTCTATTTGGCGGAATAAGAGATAGAAGGGGATCGAGTGGTCGAGATTTTTCTTATGCCGTGTGCCGCGGTGGAAGTCAGTGGGTACGGTTGTTATTTTCGAAGATAAATGAACGAAGAATACAACGAGAACGCGGGTGGAGGGGGCTAGGAAACAAACAGAAGAAGGAAGGTCGGAAACGGCGGAAGGAGGAAAGTTCATGAATGCCGGCGTCGGACACGCACGCGTGCTCGCGTGCCCGCCGCGAATTAGAACGGTCTTGTGTATTTGTATCTGTCTTTTCTGACAGGCCGGTTTCCCTGCTCGCGTAAATCATCGGAATTAGCGCAATTTCGATGTCGAGTGGCACGGAACAGTCTCTGTCTCTGGGTTTCTTCGTGGCCGGGTAGGATTAATGGACGCGACGTGCGGCAAGGAATGAAAATTCGGCGACGGGGCAAGGCCGCATCGGGGAAACATCATTAAGATGAGGCGAGCGGCGAGGGGTAGGGTATACATACGGAATCGAGTAGGAATTTTCCTCGCTGAGGGGGAATAAATCTCGTTCCGCCAGGAAGTAAAGTAGAAAGCATTGCTGGAAAGTTTTCAAAACATCGCGAGGGCGGAAAGGGGTGGGGGTTTCTCGGTGAATTGAAAGCAACGGCGAAGAAACAACGAAGGAATCGCATCGGCATGCATGATCGCGTGATACCATGAAATTACCGAAACCAGACATTGTTTCCTCGTTTTTTTCTTCCCACTTGCTCGCCAGACGATACGCATTACCCCGACGGTAGAAGCTGGCTCGCTTTCGAACTCGTCGATTTATAGCATCTCGAGAGTCAGGGAGCTCGGTTCGGAGGTATAAAAATAAACGTAAAAGTTCCGATCCGCGCTTATCTCGACATTCCTTTTCGCGGGAAGTTTTAATTAACTTGCACCGTTTCCGCGAGCCGTTCCGACCGGAATAGAATTCGTATAATCCACGATTCGAGGTAGCGAGAGGAGCAACGTACGTGCCACGTATTATTTCTTGTATTAGATAAATAGGCGCGCGCGACGTGAAGGCAGATTTACACGGGGACGCAGACTCGATGCCTCCCACTATTTGACGCTGTAAATAGGAGGAAGGTAAACGAGACTAACGCGTTAACGATGCCAACGTTAATTACCGGGCAGATAGACTACCTAATCGCCGAGCCGGCGCATAGCCGTATTACGCGAGGTCTGTTGATCGAGTCAATCGCATGCTTAACCGTGGAACTCCAAAAGCATATCGACATTCCATGCTTCTTACGGTTTCAGTTTCTCTTATATTTTAAATTAGTAAAATATAATTGTAGAAATAATTTTAACGCTAATTTTCCTTGCGTTTCGTATTATTTTTGTTAATGAGACTATTTTATATTTTAACCGTGATTTTTATTGAGATAGTTATGGAAATCTGCAGTTATTAATGTCTGAATAAATGCAACCGATAGAAGGAAATGACATGCGGTGAGTCGCAGCACTCAGTAGAGCGAGGACCGATTCCTGCCAAATTTTGTACGAAAGATCCACCGCGATTTCGGTCGGTCGCAACGATAACGTCTGGAAGCGATGCCAGACAGGGGAGAGAGATTGCCAAAAGTTCGAAGAAACGTTGCCGACGAGCGTGTATAGCGGACGGCGCGATCCTACCACGTAGCATTAGATTTATTATAAAAGGAAGAAACAAACAAAAAAATACGTTTAAATTGTAACGTTTAGAAGATTTCCTACATAGCGAAGTACGTGGTGGAAAATATCAAGTGCATCAATTCTAATTGCTTAAGAAACACGGGAAACACAGACACACACGTATCGATTCCTGTCGAAGATGACTCGAGCATAGACCCTCACAGACAAACACGTACACACGCAACACGTGGAACTCATTTCGCAGCGATATCCGACATACATATATATATATGTAATTTTGTATATAAATATATGGTATAAATGCTGGAAGCCGATGCGTTGTGATTGAAATACTAGTTTAGCTACATGTATAAAAGATTAACGCTCCTTTCTACGTATACTATTACACCACTCTGTAAGAACCCAGTACGAAAATTTTCCTAATGATCAGAGCCAGGTAGATCAACGAATAGTAAGCCTCGAGCGAGTACGTCGTCTTTACTTTACACGAAATGCATCGTTCCCTCGTCGAGCAATCAGATGGGTGTAAAACGATCGCATTTAGTAATTGAGTTTTCTAAATAAAATTCTCGAAATCAAACGAAAGGCCCAATAATTTATTCAATCAAAAATCTTGCTCCAACGGGTACGAATGAACGTATCGTGATCTGTTATTAACGTCCACGTACGAATCTTGATCGTACGAGCCAGAAATTCTTTTTTTAAACCCGCGTGGCCCAAAAGCAAACGAAATGTACACCTCGACGAGGTATCGTGCAAATGTCCATCGGAACGAAGAAGGACGTGGGGAATGAGCGCGCGTAACACAGGGTAGACAATAGGGACCATCGAGATGAAAGGGATGAGAGAGGTAGCGGAGACGAGGCGAGACAAGACGATCCGACGGCAGTTTGTTTCATGAATATTTCAGCGTCTGCCGTTTCTGGTAAACAGCGAACGCCGTGGAATTATGTTTCCAGGCTGTTTTCAACGTCCGGTGCGGCGAGGCGACGTCGTGTTAGTGGAAGAACCGCCGATTCTCGTCCCCCACAGGCCGCAGCCAGCCGCGGAATACTAATTGACTACGAGGCGGCGAAGGTGTCCGTGCAGAATCCCGCCTTCCATGCCTTCGCTTTCAAAACCGACCCTGCCTTTCATGGCCACCATTCTCTCCTCTTCTTACCTCTCTACCTTTGTCCGTTGAGCACGGGCTTACTTCTGATTCAGGTCTTCGTAACATTTTGTTTGAAGGGGAGTACTCGGTGATAAAAGTAGAAATAAGAATCCTTCGTTATTTTGTTGACACTGACGCTTCGCCTCGAATATTCTGATCTTTCAAAGCAGAAAATTAATGGTTGAAAATAAGATGTGATCTTATGAGGAGATGCAATTTTATCGCATTTTCAATTATTAATATCTTGTCACCAGAGCTTCGGTGCACTTTAATTTTATCCGTCACCATTACCAAGGCTACTCTTTTAACACGATAAGTAACCCACTCTTGCGTAGAGTAAAATGTCAGACTGAATTTTTCTTCCGTTTGAAATAATTACCATTTATATTTTCGTACGATAATACGCAATCAAATTTGAGTTAATTAAAAATGCCTGTCGCTTCGGATAAAATACCAGAACGAAATTAATTAAATTCAAAATTAAAATCAATTGCATCTACGATTTATATAAGCTTGATGACAAGAACGTTTTTAAATCGTACTTATTTTCCGTCTATCGTAAAAGTTCTACTATCAACGACCCTCAATTGCTCTCGCCTCAACAATCAACCAGACATTCTACGGGCCGCATCGGAATGGATCATCAAGCTTACGTTTTCGATCCGTTAACGACGTTCGAAATCCGTGAAATTTTCTTGAACGTTCGGCACCGCGTCAAGGAAATGCAATTTCTATTCCGGCCGGTACACGCGCCTCGCTGAGGGAAGGCTTGCTTTATTGCGAGAGAGGAATCGCGGAGGCGAGCCGTACGACCTCGATCGGGAGGCACGGACGTGAATTTCTCCGGAGAGGATTTTAAGAGCGGCCGGAACGGGCGGAAAACGCGCGCGCGGGGGGCTGAGCCTGAACGTTCCATTCGTTGTTGGAGGGAGCGTCAATAATGACGGTGCCGCGTGAAATCGCACGTCGTCAAGCGTGGAACGAGAGCGAGAGGGAATGTGCCACCTGTTACACTACACCCTCGCCTGCAGTCACTTCTCCCTTCCCCTCGAGGCCCTCGCCGAGTTCGGAAAGGGCGGCGTGAACGAGCGTAAAGTCGAAAGTTCGGGTTCCTTCGACGCTTCGTAGTCCATGACGCGATACGGACGCAAGTCGGAGAAGTGCGACCGATGCTTCTGACACGAAATTTTGAGAACTTCGCGGGCCGGAACTTTCTCGGCTGCTACTTCCCACTACCCGGTGATTCGAATCAATTTTCATTGCTCGTAAATGCTGATGCCTGAAAAATGTTGTCTCGCCCGCTTGGACGCGCGAGTGTCATAAATTTCTTTCAACCTGGCAACTGTACCTAAATTGTATAATCGATTTTATCGGCATATGTACGCGCCCGAGACCAGGCTGACGCGGTAGATTAAAAAATATGTAAAACTTTGTATTATTTATATCCGTTCAGATCTCGGATCCTGGGATCGACGTTTTCATTTTCATTTTGCTCTGATACGCGAAATTGATTTAGGGTTTCGGGGATACGTAGGTGGTATTTTGTTTAGAGAGATAGACCAAATTGGAGAGGACATGTTCGAAATTTATCGATTCGCCGCGGGAGAGGTATAGGGGATGGTCCTCTGGGAAATCTGGCCGGAAGATATTCGATTTAATGCTCGTGCTTCGTTTCGTTTCGTTCTATAGGAAAACAATACGCGTCGTTCTGACGTGTGGAGATCCGTATTATTTCGTCGTACCGAGCTCCTGAACTCTGAAACGTCGTGGTCAAAAGGAAAAGTCAGTCACTCGTTGGGGAACTGCCCGTCAGAAGTATCGACGATTTTTTTCGCACGGGCAAAAACCTGGTAAACCATCTGGCGTGTGGTTCTACCGTAAAATCGAATGCGTGATGGTCACAAATACAATAAGCTTGGAACTATGTACTTAAACTTGATAAAAACACGTTCGAATAAAAATGTCACGTGATGTAACATCGACTATCTCATTTCTCCTTTTATTTCCATACCAAAACTTATTTGCATTTTGAAAAGCATAAGAAAGAGCAATTCAACTTTAACGAGCCATGCAACTTTTCTATTTTATTTCTCCTCCTGATAGTTCTTAACAGTTTCCTTTACTGCCTTCGGTAAAAAGTTCCTGGAAGCAATTATTACAGAGGGACGCAGAATGTCACCCTTTGTATTAAACCCAGCCATTTTTCTCATTATTTTCTTACGTATTAAACCATCGTTTATACGTAATTTTCAATGCGCTCTCACGCTGCTTAAAACCATTTAAAGTTTTCTCCATTGATAAGATCATAAATGTCCCTGTGACTAATCGTAGTCCACTTGTATTCTTTTTAGTTATTCACGTATAAGTAATCACACTTATTATTATTATTACCATATTAATTTTACTTTTGCCCATTTTTATTCTATTTGTTGGTTTTATAAAAGAGGTTCACATAAAATTAAATAAATAAATTCTTCATAATATTATTATTAACATTCTTCTATAATTTAAATGAAATTCATGGTCGCGTGATCCTCTTTTCGATCCCGGACAATTGTTTGCGGTAAATGTCGATTGCTAATTTTCATTAAAACGCAATACCCATAGAATTGAAATTACACGTGACAGGCAAAAGTTAAGTGTTTTCGTTTCTCCCACCGATCACCAGAACAAATTGCGCCGCACGCTGCCGGCAATTTCGAAAACGTTCCCGACCACTCTGTCATGGTGCAGTTGATACGCGATCAATGCAGCCTCCTGCACCCGTGATGGACCGGTAAAAGCTGCCTGGCAATGGGCACAGGAATACACGCATATCGGTTTTACCTTTTAGTGCATCGCACTTTCGAATGTTTCGCGGCTTTTATCGTGCGCCAATGCGTTTTCCACGCTCGATCGGCGTTTGACCGTTTCTCCCTTCCCCGTCACCCGTTTCTCGCTTTTTCCAATAGCCACTGTAACGTGTTCCGCCCGCTCATATAACTCTATAACCAAAAACTACGTTGACTGACGAAGTAACGCATCCCTTCCTGTCCAGCACGACAAAGCTCAAATGCCTCTAAACCTGCGGTACCCAACGTTTACCCTGCTACGTCTACCTCCCAAACAATTTATTCTAATTTTAGTACATATAACGTAAACTTTCATCTTTTATATTTTTTAATAAATATGACAGGCACATTTTAAATAATAAAAATTGTCTTACAAAAAAGGAAAACAAACACCGCAGTTTCGGTATAACGCACAGTGTAAATATATTTATTTTTATATTAAATACTTTTTTATCATTTAAACTAACTACGTGCATCGCATAAAAATTTGATGCGAAAACCGTCGTTGTTTATTCAGTAAACGACGGTTTTTTTTATTCATAGATATTATGATATAAAAATTAATACTTTATTAAAATGCCCCCCGGGGCTCGTAATCGCTGTTCCAGACCCAATTCGTTGTTTTGCAACGAGCAACCCGCTCTTACCGTGTAATACAAACAAGAAGCGTCGAGTAGCACATCGCGAGGCCGTCTCACCGTGTACACATTGAAACGTGGAATAAACTGACCGACGCGGGGGACATTTTTCATCCGTTAAACGTCTATAAAAATTGTTCGAAACCGAAACAGCGGAGCGCATCGCTCGGAAATAATTTGCTTCCCGATTTCGCTCGCGGGAGAAAATTAATCTTCGTTAACGTGGCGGAGAGGTAAGAGAAGCGTATCACATGCGGACGAAAATAGACCGTAGTCACGTACGAATCGTATCAACGTAATGGCATAAAACGTCGATATCGATCAAAATCTCGTCCGGGAAACAGTAAGCTGGCCTTCCTCTGCCAATGCCTGATGCATTTTTTACGGCGTGACGTCGATCGGACATCGACGGTGAAGATGATTTCACGTAGCTTTGATATCTGATTGGCTATAACGCTACTCGAACCGCCAATACGCCGATAACCGGGGC
Organism: Ceratina australensis; assembly: GCA_004307685.1. NCBI lineage: Eukaryota > Metazoa > Arthropoda > Insecta > Hymenoptera > Apidae > Ceratina > Ceratina australensis. The sequence goes on along the minus strand of SHCU01000899.1, from coordinate 27,481 downwards.
GACGCGGTTATCGGGCTGGTTTGTAAGCTTCCTGTAACGGAAACATCCTTTAGCGGAATTACCTGGCCGCCGCGGTGAAAAAGGAACCGGCGGGAGAGAAAAAAATAGAAAAGTACGGGAACCGGGGAAACGCAGCGCGAGTTTCCCGCCTGGCACGATATTACGGGCGGCGATAAAAACAGCTGTACGGATTGCCGGAAAGGAAAGCTTACGACAAACTCACAACTTATAAACCATAAAACGCAGAAAGGTACGCGATGCCTCGTTCGCTGCACGCACACGTTTTTCATTAAAGTGGTAGTTCACTGGAAATTCTGTCGAGTTTCTTTCATTTCTCTCCCCTATTTTTTTCCTTTTTTTCATGGAATTTTTATTACTGCGATGAATCGCACGAGAATGTTTATATATTTTTTTTTATCTCGGTCCGCGACGATATTCCCTAACAGTAGGTAATTTAATACCTATTTGATTTTTCCCGATACTGGCTGAGCGCTATCACGGTGTACCCGGTATATTTTTGTCGATCAAGTTACGCGATCCTGTCATTGAATATTTTTTCCCATTCCATGCTTTGATAAACTGGAAATAGTTTGTAAACCTATAATCTGTTATCAATGTTCGGTAAAAAAAAAGAATCAAGCCCCCAGAAAAATCCAATTATTCGGTAGCAAAATGCAATTATTCCAAGATTTTCGGATCCGCAAAAATCAAACGGGATATTGGAAACCGGTATAAAATCGGATTGCACCTTATGCAATTAAGTTATTGCAAAACGCGAACAATTCCGCGGGCTCCGATAGGCACAAGGACTAGCCGCCGGTGGATAGCGTACAACCCCATCCAGATAACCCAATCCATTATCTCACTCGTCCCGCAAACAAGATTCGGATCTGACCCAGCGCCCGAATTGATTTTCTTCGCACACGAGTGTATCTCGCGTAGAGACGATGTGTAGATTGGGAATACTTCGGGTTACGTTCTATGAGAATCACCTCGCAGGTAATGCGATTCGCGGGCATGAGGTTTAGAACCGTAGGCAAGATGGGAACCGGTTTATGGCACTTTAACAACGACCGTTAAGTTGACGATCTCACCGAAAATTTGGCTCGTTAGAACCTGACGCTCGCAGTTGGTTCCTCAACGGGCACTTTACACGTGGAACCGCGTCGCGTACTCGATAGCCGGTTTAACGGCTTGTTTGCGAATCGCAACATTTTTAAAACCGGCACAAATCTTCACGGTCACGAGCACCTGACACGGGGGCATCTCGCCGGACGAGTGAGAAAATCACTGACCCTGGCGATAGCTCCTGGCAGATGGAATAATTTAAACAAATGACAGGAACATCGCCTTCCGGAAATATTTAGGCTACCTGCTCCCTATTTGGTGTTTGCGAGTTCACTCAGCTCGGACGACTCGTTTCTTTCGGACCGGGAGACATACTCGCGGGATTGAATTTTAAAAATCTCTGCTCTGTATTCGTGTCACGGTGAATAAACAGAGCCAGCGTCACGCGAATTTGAATATTTTACGTATTTCATCTTTCGCATCTGCATAATACAGAATGTATTGTTATTCAAAGATCGGAGCTTCTTATAACATCTGATCTTAAATCTCTGGATAATGGAGTCATTTCGAGAAAAAGTGAGTTATGATTTCATTAAGAAGCGGAATCCCTACTTTTCATACGACGTTCGTTGAAGAACTCAATCGTATCGGCGTTGAGCACACCCTAAGGACCGAGGGAATTGTCTTAGTCATGAGTTCGCGGTTAAATGCTCACTCAACCCACATTTAGTAACTCCGGCAAGTAATTGCTACTCCGAGTTGTCAAGGTCCTAAAGCGTTCCGCCGAGTGCCTCAGCTACTGTTGTTCAAGCACCGCGGGGAACAAAAGCAGATTGTTTATAGCGAAACTGGTGCATTGTTATCGGCCGGCTCTAAAAGTAACGCTAAGTAGCATAAACGAATGGAGAAGAAAGAACGGGCTCGAAGCTAAATACAAATAATCAACGATTTAACGCAATCGAGTGATTGCAGTTGAGAAGCTTTCCAGCTTAATCTTCAGCGATTAGCGAAGATTATACGATAATATCTGCGTTGCGAATCTGTAAACCAGGGCAGGAGGTCCAATAGTCAAATCGTTTACAAGATTTAGTTTAATTCGAGGAAATTGCGTTTCAAATTAATAATTCTTGTTAAATGAATTCTAGCCAGAGGCAGATGATCAACCAGTTACAACTAAACAGTATGGTCATTCAATGGTTTGTTATACATTTTTATTCTCAATGTTCTTAATAGTATAATCATACGCATAAAAGGAATATGATTTAATGG
>SHCU01000893.1:4484-20626 GCA_004307685.1 Ceratina australensis | reverse complement strand
AAAATGATCGACGGAAGGACGAGAAAATATTTTCAATTTTACGTAGCCGTTTAAAAAAACGGATATATTCATTTCTTCATTTAATTAACTTAATTTTCGTGACGTTTGAATGTCACTATAGATACATGGATAGTCAATGCTGCCTTGGTAAAAAGAATTCGTCTATATTCATGTATAATTCTGACTAATAAATTGACAGATGTGAAACTTGGTATTTTTATTTCCCAACCCTTGGCCATGTGGTCAAATAATCAATACATTCAGAAAGAAATCTAGAGATGTTTTAGTAGCTTCCTTCTATATGATCACTGGAAATTATTAAAATTTCCAAATCTTTCTTGTCTGCATCCTCTATCCATATACAAAAGGAACCCGACACTTGTAGTGTACGACGCTCCGAAAGCGGTCAGGAAGGAGGAGTTAGCCACGAGTCTGTGGAAGCAGAACCTCGCAGACTTGACCCAGAAGGAGGTGTCTTCTGGCCTGAAGGTGCGATACTCGTATCAAACCAAAGGCGAAAAGGAGACTGCCAACTGGGTCATCGAATCCAGTCCCGGGATACGGAAACGACTCGGGCGCTCAAACCGGGTCTTTACTGGATGGACGTCCTGTAGAATACAGGACTACATCAATGTGTTGAGGTGCTTCAAATGCCAGTCATTTGGGCACACCGCACATAGATGCCGGTCGGACGAGACCTGTGGCCACTGCGCCACAAAAGGACATACCTTTGCCAGCTGCAAGAGCAAGGACAAACCTCGCGTTTGCTCCCCATGCAAAGCGGCAGGCAAAGAGCATAATCATAAGCTAGGAAGTAAGACCTGTGCGACTTACAAAGTCGCACTCGAACGTCTGATAGCCAGGACTGATTATGAATAGAACGCGAACGACACCTCACACTAGGCTCCGGGTACTGCAGCATAATATGCGGCGGTCCCGCGTAGTTCTGGACGAGGTCAGCTTCCCTATGCGAGACAAAGACTTTGATGTGCTGCTCGCGCAGGAGCCCTATTCGAGCACCGAAGGCTGCGTGCCCGGTCTTGGGGTAAAGACGAAAATAATCACTGGAGCGACTCCGGTAATGGCGGCAATAGCCGTCAGAAATCCGGACGTAACAGTGATGAAATTGTCCCACCTGTGCGACACACACCTGCCCTGCGTCTGCTTAAGTGGCAACTTTGGTAGTGTCTATCTCGTCAGCCAATACTTTCAATGCTCGGAAGAGATTGAACCTGGATTAGCACGACTGGACAGGGTACTTCGTACCCTCCATCCAAATCGAGTCGTGATAGCTGCGGACGTCAATGCTAAATCCCCCTTGTGGGGTGGGCAGACGACGGACGACAAGGGCGCGAAGTTCGAGGACTTTATTGCCCAGCACGACCTGATAATCTTGAACGAGCCAGGATGCGTTCCGACGTATTCTGGCCCCAGAGGAGAATCATGGATTGATGTCACTCTGAGTACGAACAATTTCTCGAATCACGTTGAGAACTGGGCAGTCCATACCACATGGACTACCAGCGATCACAGGACGATCAGTTTTGACCTTTGTTTCGCTGGCGAGCGTGTGAACCTACTCGAATGATTTGAACCCAGGTTCAACCGATGACTGGGATAAATTTGATCGGGCAATGCTTCAGCAGATGGAGTCCTTTCCTGCTCGCACTCAGCCGAGTTGCAGAGCGGAGGTTGAATCTCTCGCGTCGGATATCGAACGAACCCTCATCCACGCGTGTGAGAGCTCCATGCGGCTGAAGCGCTGGCACTCGAAATCTGTCCCTTGGTGGACGACGGACCTGACTCGAAGGAAACGACAAGTCTACAAACTTAGACGAGTCTTCCAACGAGAACAGGATCCAGAAAGGAGAGCAGCTAAGAAGGTCGAGTATCAAACGTTGAGAAAGACCTACACAGCTGATGTGCGTGCTGCGAAGTTGCAAAGTTGGAAAAACTTTGTGACGGAGCAAGGAGATCGAAACGTCTGGGGTCTTGTTTACAAGCTGTCGCAAAGCAAGCTTTGCATCGAACGTGCAGCTTCGAACATTCGAACGCAAGACGGTTATACGACTGACATACACTCCACCGCCTCCGTGCTTCTGGACGCGTTAATCCCGGACGACAAGTCCGAGGAGGAAACGGCAGAACAGAGCCGGATAAGGCTGGAGGTTGCTAGTGACCCGCCGACTGTTGACGATCCCGTCTTTAGCCGGAGCGAGGTTGATGATGCAATCGCTGGCCTGAAAAGCGGCAAGTGTCCAGGGCTCGATAGAGTAGAGGTTGAGGTAGTTAAGCGCTCGTTTGGTGTATGCCGCGACGCACTGCTGAAACTCTACAACGGGTGCCTGGAATGCGGAGTGTTCCCCGTTAGATGGAAAATCGGCTCCATCAAATGTATTTTGAAGGGAGTCGACAAACCTGAAACGGAGGTCAAGTCGTATCGACCAATCTGTCTCCTCTCGGTACTTGGAAAAGTTCTCGAGAGGATGATAGTAAAAAGACTCTCAAATCTACTCCTGAACCCAGAATTCTGCTCGGATCGACAATACGGATTCCGGCCCGGGCGATCCACGGAAGATGCCGTGGTAAAGCTCAGGGAACTGGTCTCCGGTCGTGACGAAAAGTATGTTCTGGGTCTCTCCTTTGACATCTCCGGGGCCTTCGACAACGTTTGGTGGCCCAGCATTCTCAGGCAACTGAGGATGCGGAGATGTCCCAGAAATCTTTATAGGCTCTTGGCTGACTATTTCGCCGACCGTGAAGTAGTAATGACTGCTCACGGCTTTCGTGTGCGTAAAAAAGTCACCAAGGGCTGCCCACAAGGATCCATTCTCGGTCCAAGTTGCTGGAACCTCGTCTTCGACGAGCTCCTTCAACTTCTTTCGAACATCGAACTCTGTGAGTTCTTGGCCTACGCAGATGACCTCTTCGTGATTGTCTATGGCAACTCGAGGAGTGAACTGCAGCGAACTGGCCAAATGGTTGCGGATTCGATCTGCGAGTGGTGCACTACGCACAAGCTCTCGCTATCCGCAACCAAGACCGAGATGGTACTCCTAAAAGGTCGCCTCGACATGAGGAGGCCTCCTGTGGTAAAGATCTATGGGACAAGTATCACTCCTAAGACTACTGTAAAGTATCTTGGAGTATACATCGATGAACGCCTGGGTTTCAACTCCCACGTTCGATATTTGAGTGCCAGAACCGTGCTAGCTTTTCGTAAGCTGGCACGCATTGCCCGTGCTCACTGGGGGTTGGGATTTAGGTCCATGCGTATACTATACCATGGCCTATTCATCCCGATCATAACGTACGCAGCCGCGGGCTGGGCGGACGGTCTCGGCTCTGTCGCAAGGAACGCTCTTGCCAGAGCTCAGAGACAGGTCTTGCTTAGCGTTGTCAAGGTATACCGTACAGTATCCACCGATGCACTACTCGTGCTTGCGGGGGCTGTACCGGTTGACTTGGCAATAGCGGAACATGTGTGCGCTTATCATGCCCGTAAAGGTGAACATGTCGAATTTGGAAATTGTCGAATAACTCAGTACGAGTTAGAATCAGGGAGTATCACCAAACCCGAAGCGAAAGCCAGGGTGAGGCGAGAAATCCTGACAGTGTGGCAGGCAAGGTGGGCCTCGTCAACGAAAGGAAGAACCACGTTCTCCTTCTTCAATGACGTTGCCGCCCGCTTAGCCAATCGAGAGCTGTATGTCGGATACTACGAGGCTCAATTCCTCAGTGGACACGGAGATTTCCGTGCGAAGCTGGCGGAATTCGCCTTAGTCCCGGACGGAGAATGTGAGTGTGGAGAACCAGAAACGTCTGGCCACATTCTATTCTGCTGTCCAAAGCACGAAGGGGCAAGGGAACTCCTCAAGCGAGCCGCTCTGTCTGAAGGTCAAACGTGGCCAGTGGATGGAGTTGGCATCGTTTCGAACGAACATCTTTACGAGGAGTTCCGGAAATTTGCCTCCAGAGTGCTAAGGGACAAGGCATCGAACGCTAAAAGCCTCGTAGCTATGGCAGACAGAATTCAAACCTCGAGATTGATTCTTGACTGATCCTTTGGAATTCGAACTTGCACTACGGCCCCGACCACAAATGCAGGCGATGGTATCATCGTGGAGGGTGGGGCCTTATCGGCTTCGGCCAACCTGCACGGGATCGAGCGTAACCCGCTTGCACTCCGCCTCCTCGTGGTCCCCGCTGGATGCTCCGTACACTAGATCGATGGTGTGCGGAGTAACTAAAGGAGCTGCCACCCTTCGGGGTAGATCCAACTTCCTCTCGGAGGGAGAATACTCAGAGAGCAGGGTTTTTCCTTGCCTTGTGCGGTACAACATCTACACTGCACGTTACCTGGTATTGGGAGCTAGGAAGTAGATTCGAACTAGGGATTCGAAGCCAACTCCATCTGGCACCGTCTAGGTTGTGGCTGATATGCGAAATATCGCGAGGTGCAGCCGGTCGCTTGCGACTGACCAAACAGACAACATTAACTGTTTTACCACCCCCTCGGGTTAAACCTGGTATTAGGAACGAAAGGAAGGCAGAGATTCCTTTCGCGGACGCATACGGCTAGTGTGAGAGAGGAGGTAAAAGGGAAACGTATCGTCCAGATTGGTTCACGTGACTAAGCATGGTGCCATTGTTTCGGCACTTGGATCGAGCGAGCGCACGAAAGGACATTTCTGGGGAAAGTCAAAGAAGGGAAAGTCGTAGAGTTTGGGGTACTTGGCCAACAACGAGTTTGCGAGCGATTGCAGTTTTAAGATGATTTATTATGTACACTGTCCCTGGCGTAATTTTTTCCCTCGAGGAGGTTTCCTTTACGTTGCAGGCGAAAACCTGAGTGAATGTGGGGTCAGTAATAGGTAGGGTTTTTAGTCAAGGCGGGTACAACTGCGAAGCTCGAAACCGATTTAATTGTTTAGGTTTTTCCACGAGGCGCGAGAGTGTCAATAGGGTCGGGGGTTGGATCATCCGAGAGGTACCGGCCACGTGGTTCGGATCAGGGGCGAGCGTGACGCTGAGATAAGCCTCGTGGCCCTTTCCCTCGAAGAAGTCCGCGCGGACGACGATGCGTTTTGGGATCTTCGCGGTAATTGGCGGAAAAGGGCCGAAGGCCCCAGAGAAGGGATAACCCTCGCGACCCATTCCTTGAAGAAGTCCGCACGGACGAACATGCGTTTGGCGCCTTCGACGTAATTGGCGGGGAAGGGTCGAAGGCCCCAGAAAAGGGGGAAAAACGTTGTCTTTAGGGAAGCTAGTGGGGGTGAACGGGCCTGTGCGCGATTTTCCCGGGTTCCGCAGGCAGTCTTAGATCGACTTTCGAAGATTCAAGCTGTTTCGAGAAAATAAAGTGCCTTTTTTTTACTTTGGTTTTTCCTCGAGAGATTAGTGATTTTTTATTTTATCTGCTTCCTTACCTCTCCGACCGAGGGACTGCGAGTTGCAGCTACAGGCAGCATCATCATATGCCGGAGCATTGAACATAAACCAATAGATTTCTTACTACTTTTGAATATTGTTTCGCTAGGGAACTCACACATAAGCAGTAGTGGGTTAAGAATAATTATCCGAAGCCGTACTATATTATAATTTAATACACTGCCGAACAGATGCATATTGCGTGAAAAAGTAGTCAGTCCCCAGCGATAGCTATTGCTGGCCGCGCGCCGATCATGCGAACCGCTTCGGCTCAGAGTATTCAGCAGTCAAAGGGTTAAACGGCGCAGCCGATTGAAGAACGATACATGTTCACTTCTCGAATTTTCTTACTGCTGTTTTGCCGAAAGAGTTTTCTTTTTTCCGCAGATGTATTGAATTCGCATTCGAATTCTCGAAAATAAACGCGTCATACTTAGAATCTCCTATAGAAGAAAAGGAGATAGCATATGAGCGAAGGATGTGCCGCGTAATGGAGAAATAGTTTTCTTCGGCAGCAAAACCGGAGCTACGGTTCATTCGACAACTTAATGTCTTGATACAAAGATCGGACTCCGATCTAGTTGCTACAACGAGCTGCAGGAATACCTGAACCTCTAGCAACCTATCCTTCAAGCCTTGTTAAAGGGAATTCGGAACGAAAAGCAATCTTTTGTTCCGCAAGTTGATCGCGGTTTCACACGCGGGATTATTAATTCTCTAAAGCGACAAATACGTCGTGGACGCTCCCAGGTCCTTATAGCTGGATTTGGCTGACCGAGCTGGTCGAGGTTTCCATTTCTTCGCACATGCCTGCAGTAGGTTACATTAGTGGATCGGCTGAAGCAAAATAAGCAACGATACTTCTAAGCAACCGAAGACCTGCAGCGTACTACGGGGACGTTCAAGGAACCCCTGGTCTTCGGGGCATCCAGAGTAAGTGCAGTCCGTCCAGCGGCTAACCCAGAGTAGGCCAGATGTCCTTGGTGATTTAACGTGCAGTGCCCACCACGACGGTTCTACTACACGGCCCCCATGGGCGCGGGATTGGGATACGCCCAATCAGCGCGTCCCCGCAAAAGCGGTAGACTACCAGTTTGACACCAGGCATTGTGGAACCTGGTGCCAGACCCCTGGTGAGGCCGAGTGCCTTTCCTACACTCTACCAGCTATGTCAGGCTGGTCCCCGAGCTGAGGGTACGCAGCTCACCCGCCGAAGGCCCAGTTGGAGGTCGAGACGCTCCACCAGGCCCTCTTGCCAGCATGCGGCCATAACCACTGCCCCCGCGATGGTCCTTCCCACGACCGGGGCCAAGGTTACATCCTTGGGGGCGCCCCGGTCCCCGCGGTACCAGTCACAGACTACTGGTGGAGTCTTCGTGGCCGAAGCCACTCAAGTTGAGGGCTCCACCACCCTCGGCACTTGTCGGCCAGCTCGAGTGCGTGGAGTCGCCACTCTCCAAAGGGCGCGTGCAGGAATCGACCTATAAGTGGTCTTTCAACCTGCCGCGCCCCCCCTGCGCCACTCAGGCACCCACCATTCACACTAAACCCTCGCATACACTCTTCTTCTCTCAAACACTCTTCTCGCATACACACTAAAACATTCAAACTTTTCCTTGCATTCCAACACACCACTCACATCCACGCTACCATCCACTCTTCTTACCACTCCACATTCACTCAGGTTTCGGAGATCTGCATACATTTCACATTCAACCAACACGTGCATCCAATCCTCTCGCTCAGCTCCACATACGCACCGCTCAGACACACTCAGACCTCGTTCATACAAAAACGCATTCATACTCCCATGTCCAGTCATCAAAAAGCATGCATACACACTCGGCACAAACGCCGCACACTTTTCCGCAAATCTCACATTCTTTATATATTCATACGTTATCCTGCCTTTCTCACTTGCATCCCATCTTCTCTGCCAACACTCATACACCTTATCATCTACAGCTTTTACACAATCATCTACATTCATTCCCTCTAACTCACTTGTATCAATCACTCCAGTCACACATAATCTCTCTCCATTCCGTATTCTACCACGCACACCTCTCCTTACACACTCGAGGTCCCAAGGTAGGGCGCCCATCAACACTTGCATACTCTCCGTCGACACAGTCCTACATACATTCAAACATGCATACAATACCACACGCTGACATCTATTAATCCATACCTTCCCATATTCATACTGCATCACATCATACCATACACTCACCCCATACATTACACACGCAAGAAATAATCCCTTATATATAATTCTCACCGCTCTCCTTCTCATACCCCACTCACTCTTCAACACTCTTCTCATGGCACCCACAACACTCGCCACTTTCGTCCTCAGACACTCCAAATGCACTCTAAAATTCATTCTCTCACTCACCCAAATACCCAGATACTTCACTCGCTCCACATACTTTATCGGACGACCATTCATACGCACAATCGGACGTCTACTCGCAGCCATACTACCTTTCAAAAGCATTGTCACAGTCTTACTCTCAGATACACACACTCCTACTTGCGTTCCCCACTCACACACTATTGCCATCCATTCCGCACCCTTTCTCTCAACTTCCATTCGGTTCTGTCCTTCCACAATCAACGTCAAATCATCCGCGTACGCTACACACTTACACCCACATTCTCGCAAGCGCCGCAGGAGTCCATCCATTCTTAGGATCCAAATAAATGGTCCCGAGATGGACCCCTGCGGACACCCACGTTCAACCCGTCTCCATGCAACATCATTCGCACTACGCATGCACACCGATCTCCCCTGGAAGTAACTCTTCCAGAGGACCATCTCCTCGCACCCCGTTTCTCTCAAGCATTCAAGCACACTACACCATTCCAAATTATCAAACGCACCCTTAAAATCCACAAACACCCCAAGCACATACTTACACTCACTCTCTTGCACACATCTTTTCAAACTAAACCACGCACTCTCCGTCGAACGGGCCCTGCGAAACCCATGCTGCGCATCATCCATACTACCAATCACTCTCCTTTCATGCCTTTTCACCATCATTCGCTCCAATGTCTTCCCAAGGACAGACAACAAACAAATGGGTCTATAAGACGCAGGGTCCGTTCGCGGCTTTTCAGGAGACTTCGGCAAAACTACAACACACGCTTTCTTCCATTCACTCGGAAAACACCCTGTCCTCAAGCACGCATTATACAAATTCAACACACACCCTGGAATCGCACGCCAAACCATTCGCAACATTCCAGCAGTTACACCATCCATGCCAGGTGCCTTCCTCAGCTTTGCCGCCATTATGGCCTCATTCACTTCCTGCCACGTAAACTCGTTCAACTCAACCTCTCGTTCCAACACACTCACACCTGACATACTCGCAACTGGGAAGAATCGCTCCAACAATACATTCGCACATTCTCTCCACGTGGAATAAATCACACCGTCTACATTCAACGAACTCATACTCTCCCTTCCAGTCTTTCCTCGACACACTCTATACACAGGCCCCCATGGATCTAGGTTCGAAGACACACTCACGAACTGTCGCCAGTTCTCCTCTTTCACTCTCCATATCTCGCGCTTGTATTCACTCAACAATCTCTTATACCTACTCAATCGCTCATGTTCATCATCCATTCTATGTTTCCTCGCTCTCTGCCACATTCTCCTACTCTTTCTCACTCTTGCTTTCATCCTCCTCAAATCTTCCGTCCACCACACAACCTTCCTGTCATTCACTCGCTCTTTCTTCTTCATCCTTTTGTCGTTCGCTTCCCAGATCCATTTCATTATACCCTCAAGCATTCGATCCACATTCACCTCGTTACATATATCCTGACCGTACCTCAACAGACGTTCCATCAAATCATTCCTGTATTCTTCCCAGTCCACATTCTTACATACCCATCCCTTATATTCACTCAAAACATCTTGCACACCTTCAACACTCAACATTCGTATCAAAATCACATTGTGATCACTCACTCCCCAGTCATGCTTCACTTCCCATTCAAAACGGCACCTGGCAGACACATCACTCACCAGAGTGACATCAATGTCACTCTGTCCTCTCACTCCCGAGAAAGTATAATGCTCGCTCGGTTCATTCAAAACAATCATCCCATTCGCTAATACCCACTCTTCCAAACTCCTACCACGCATCTCATTCTCTCTACTGCGTCCCCCGCCCTTACTATACCACAAGGGCGAGGTCGCATTAGCATCCATTCCAATCAAAACACGTTTTCCATTCGTACGATCTTTCACTCTCTCCATATACGCTAAGTAAGGCTCAATATCCTCACCATACCTACAATACATAGACACAACATACATTTCACCGAAGTCTCCCTTAATCCACACACATACACCATACTCGCTCGTACATTCACTCACAAACACTACTTCCACATTCACATCACGAACCACCACTGCAGCCTTAGCAGGGTCGCTCTCACATACAAACACCTTCCACGCACTCGGTAAACCTTTCACACATCCATGCGACACATACAACTCTTGCAAAAGAGCAACACTCACACCATACTCATTCATAACACTACCCAAGTCACACAACACACCATACGCTCTCTGACAATTACACTGCAGTATACTAAAATTCACACTAGTCATCACTAATTCTCATTCTCTCTCTCTCAAGCATCCTAACATAGTCCGGGCACTCAGTGGACAGAACCGAATGGTCCGCATTTCTTCCTTTCATTTTACAATTCCTACATACACACGCATTCTTACACTTATCCTTTAAATGTCCACTCTCTCCACACTTCTCACACAGCCTCTCTTTCACACTACACTCACGCATCATATGCCCAAACGCAAAACATTTATAACAACGCATAACATTCACGAAATCTCTCACTTTACAAGCTCTCCATTTCACATACACACGCTCCTCACTCATCAATACATCACGCATTCTCTTTGACATTTCTACAATCACATTACCCACATCCATTCCTTTCTTATTTGCTCTACTCACAATCCTCACTCTCTCCTTAAATTCCATCTCAGTCACACCAACAGATTTCAAATTCTTCAAGTACAACTCACTCAAAAACTCCTCATTCGTCATCTCATTCGCTACATCAAAAACAATCACTTTCGGACCCACTCTTTTAGGCGCTTCTACCTTGAGACCTAGCTCATCAAACTTTTTACACTCCTTCATCATTTCCATTTCCCTCGCACTCGCCATCTCTATCGCCAACCCACCACTTCTCGTCTTACGCACCGCTTTCACTCTCACATTCAAACTACCACTCACATTTCGCATAACCTTCTCTTTCACTTGTTCACTCGTCATTTTCACACTCTCATCCTTCGCTTTCACCACCACTGCAAACGTACGCACCTTCGGCCTTTCACTCACACCCTTCACGCTATCAGATACACCACACACACCTTTACCAGCCACACTCGCAAAACTCACAGGCTCAAACTCACACACATGCTCATCCACCCTCCTTCTACATTCATCCAAACGACCAGCCAATCTCTCACTACTCGCAATCATTCTCATCACGCACTCTTCATACTCACTCGTACAGTTCAACACAAACTCACTCACTACCTTTGACACACGATTCGATTCACAAAACAAAAACTTTCTTAACTTATCACTCACCATTCTGATCTTCCGCAACTCCCGCTCTCCTTCAGTCTCCTCTGTCCCTTCCGTTATGTCCTCTCCCGTCACCTCCTGCCTCTTCCTCTTCACTGGGCTCAAGCTCCTTGAGCCCCACTTCCTTCCTTTCGCCGCAATCCCTCGACCACGGGCACTCCCAACACCCCCCTCACTCTTTCCCCCCCCGATATCCCCAAGTTTAACAAAATCTTTCTCCATGATATTCCCACGAGTTGGGACGAACGACCGTCACTCCCCGGGTGACGCCCTTTCCGGGGAGAAGGCTCCTTACTCAGGATGGCGCCAGGTGTCCTGAGGGGCCGCTAGCGACTGGTGCTCCCACCAGCCCACCCCCCAGAGCTAGCTATCGCTAGTCTGGGGGGTGCCCCCTCACCGCGCACCGCTGCTTGGGGTTAGGGTATTTTTTATAGAGGTTTACATCCTCGCGGTCCGGCCGATTAAGGCAAGACCCCCGTTCCGGCGAAACATGACCACCGGTTTACGGTATGAGCATGGCTCGGGTACCCCGGGTTCGCAAACCCCGTACTACAGCCAGGACAAGCCTGACTGTAGCCCCTGGGGGGGCCCAGAGTAGGACAGTCGGAGTTCGGCTTTACGACCCGAACTCCCACACGATTTTAACACTTTGCCGTCCGCACGCCTTGTAAATATTTATTCGCTTGGCGCCGGCAGCGCTAATCCGAATTACTTGGCTTGTCGCCGGCTGTTTTTGATATTATCGGGGGATATACGCTGGAGAGTGTACGGAAGTAAATTGCAATTTGAAAATAGAAGATATGAAGCAGTCGATGGAAAACGTAAGTACCTTTGCACACATTACACTAGCATCTAATGCTGCAACAAAACTTTGTTGAATTTTATCTTTATAAAATAAGCAAAAATAAATCTGCTGATGGGTATATCCAGCAGTCTCATAAGCGAGGGTTTATCTCATGTTTATGTTTAGCCGATGGGCCGCTAGTCCTATCTCGGACTTTAACATCTGGGGTGCAATAAATGCTTTGAAGGCCTAGGTAGTTGCGTTCCTTTTGAACGTCAAGCATTAAGGATTTCCAGATACATTTTTAGTTTAGTCTCATCCGTAGTGTCGAGGTGAAAGGACATCCCTCCGCGTCTCTTAATAAAGTTCGATTTTACAAAATAATATTAAAATGAATTATTCATTGATAATACCCCATAAACCAATAAGCTTATTATATAATTTTCCCTAAATATATAATTTTCTGTTTAGATGATAATAGATTCACCACGAGGTGAAAGCGTGCCGTCCTCTACGGCACCGACTTCGTCGGCACCAAACCCTTCAACACCAACTACGTCGACACCAAACTCTTCAGCACGGGTTGTGTTCCGACCGTTCGACGGAACACAGGCACGCAGAATTTTCGACGAGGGTAATTTATGACCAGGCCTTGTAAAAAGGGGACTTTCTTTTAAAAACAGACTTTTTTAAAAACAAACTTTCTCTGCGAAGGCTACGAATGTCTTATAAAATCCGTTAGAAAACGCGAGGGTCGGTCGAACAAAGAATCCAAACCTAATGGGATTTTGCAATTCTGGCACGAGTGCTCTGGCATGACTCCACCCCCGCGCAACTTGGATGCTACCCCACGACGTTCGAGAGGGGTAACCGTGGGACTAAGATGACATATTGATTGGTCTTCGGCGGGCGAGAAAACCAATCAGGGTGTTTTCCCCAACTCCTTCATCACCAACGGGTCCGTTGTTTCACGGAACTTGGGCCCGACGAAAAAAATTCGAAAACTTACTCACGTTCGAGAAGTCGTCCTTTCGTCATCAAGCAGTTGTCACGTTTTGACCATCGTGCGCTACAATTACTAACGTTCGACTAATAGTGCGTTTACTTCATACTTTCGAGCGATCAGCCGATAGTGACTCTGCCAATCGTTCGGGCAGTCCAATCGTTAAAATTCTCGATCAGTCGGATCAGTCTCTTTCTCGAGAGTACGCAAGATTTGCCAACCGATTCGGGCATTTCGAGTACGCTTGCCAGCGTTCGGGCAACCGAGGAAGAGTTCTCTCGCGAGACCACGAGCAATCGTGCTCATTAATCAATCAGGTGGGTACAACTTACCGTTGTGCTCCACACGCGCGTTCGCCCAATAAGCAATCGACGTTTGGACGAAACAGGTTGTTTCGGCATCGTCTTCGTCGATACCGGCAACGGCCTCGTCGGCACCAGCATCAGTTCAAAAACGATATTTTACCATTTCATTTCAGGATCACGGCTTTTTCACGACAACATTTAATTCAAGAAGAAACTTCTCTTATTGCCAAACAATTATATAATATTACGAATCAGTTAGCATTGATTTTTGACGGGACATATATTCGCCACGAAAAGAGTTCTGATAACGAATACCAAAGGAAATCGTATTCAGGTCAGAAAAAAGTTCCCTTGTGTAAACCATTTACGATTTGCACTACAAATGGTTTCATTGTCGATATTCTTGGCCCTTATTATGCAAATCAGAATGATGCAGTAATAACGAGGACGGCCATGCAAGATCCGAATGGTTTACAAACCTTTATCCAACCAGGAGATATCCGTATCGTTGATAGAGGTTTTCGAGATGTAATCTTCTTGATCATCTTATTTGGAGGAATCAGGATATAAAGTGTTGATACCTGGATTAAAAGGTAAACAGAAACCAATTTTTCTCGTCAAGTGACGAAAGCTCGATGGGTGGTTGAAGCTATCCACGGTATTATAGGGTAAAAATATAGGCTTCTACACAATCAGCTTGATAATACGCTGCTTGCCACTGTAAGGACTTATCGTAAAATAGCAGGTTTTTTAACTAATAGATTTGGCAAGCGCCTGAATTCTGATTTAGCGTTTGGAAACGAAATTGTGTATCGTATGCTTAGCGAGCACAGTAAAGATAATTCGTTAACGTTAGAAGTTGAAGCTAAACGATGGACGAAACGAAAAGTCCCTTTCAAAAAGATTTCGTCCTCAGAACTTCTCGATTTTCCTGAGATGACCCAGAATGACATGAAAATTCCTTCCACTGGTTCCTATCAGATGAGCCAAGCCACTTCATATTTAGCCGAAATAATAGATTCTAATAACAATATTAATATCTTCTCCTCGAAGGAGAAAGAAAATATTGTTAGATTCCAAGTTAGGTCGCGGCATATCAATAAGAAAACATATCAATGTTTTATAGAATATGTTCCAAACTCGACAGGGTATTCTGGCATTAAACGTTATTGCTATGAATGTGCCAATGGTAATCGTACTGTTGGTTGTTGTTCACATGTAGCAGCAATAATTTATTTTCTTAGCCATGCTCGATATTTATCAACTATTTTAAGACTCGTGGAAATATTGAGTAAAATATTTGAAAAGGCACAGGTGATGACTGTTATTAACGAGGACAGTAATGACAATTAGAGTTTTTTTCTTCTTCAGAAGCTATAATGCTTTTCAGATATCCCATAGGTAGGACGTTTCTGCGGGGTTTTTAATCGGTAGTCGGTAGTCGGGGTTTTAGTCACTGCCTTTGGCCTGATTAAGAAATCCTGTCTTTGGAATTCTTGCTCAGGTCAATCGCGCCTATCAAGGTTTTCCCCATCACAAAAAAGAAAAAAACAAAGCCACCAGACGGAAGAGCGGAGCTTCCGTAAAATGTCTCCACCATCCACTGGTTGCTAATTATTTAGTGTAAAATCTCGCTCCCATAAAATACAGCCCACGAAATCGTATTGAATTGGTCTAATTCATTTTCGACCATTGAATAAGCACGTGTCGTGCGGTATCATCTAAATCAGATTAATTTCTTGCAGAAACCAATTCGGGAGGTTCAAAAGGGAGTTTCCTTCTCCGCAACCCGAAGAGCCTTCTGTATCGCGCAAGAGCGATGCGGAAATGCGATAAAGTTCAGTAAGCAACGACACTCCTAGCAACCGCAGACCTGTAATGTACCATGTGAACGTTCGAGGCACCCCTGGACCTCGGGACACCCAGAGTAGGTGCAATTCGTCCAGCGGCTGACCCAGAGTAGGTCAGTCGGAGCTCGGATTTACGACCCGAACTCCTACACGATTATAATAGAATATGTGCTGCACGGACAGTGATCCACGGCTGCAATGGGTGCAAAGCGGTGCGACGCTAGCTGTTGCGAGGCTCGCTGCTGTTTTAATACGGTAGAACTCAGTTTCGCACTGTTGAACTAATATTGGACGAAAGTGCGTGTGTGAAACGAAAGCGGGCGGAGGTAATCCAAAGAGACTCTACTGTAAGTCAAGCCTGTTAATTAATTGTAAATCTAATAATATCACCTAAAGTAAGATCATATCTACTTAGGTCTGATTATACATATTTATGTTTTATGCTTGTATTTGCGCATTTCTTATGTTGTAAGAACCGTTATCCGCTCGTACCGTGACCACAAATTATAAACCGTACGAATTTACCGCGTTACGGTTACATAATACCGAGAGATCCAGAAACGACAACGCGCCCGGCCGGATCAGGGACCTGCGATTGGACCCCGTCGCGGACTCACTCTTTGCGAGACCTTTGTAGA
The DNA here is from genome assembly GCA_004307685.1 of Ceratina australensis. Lineage (NCBI taxonomy): Eukaryota > Metazoa > Arthropoda > Insecta > Hymenoptera > Apidae > Ceratina > Ceratina australensis. The sequence goes on along the minus strand of SHCU01000893.1, from coordinate 4,968 downwards.
AATAGCATTCAAGTAGACGCGTGGCGACGATATAATACCAGTTAGTCCAAGTATACTAGTTCAAGATTTAGATTCACCAAATTAGAGCGTGACTATAACCCCTTGGAGATCCGTGTTGTCACGAGCATTGATTAAAGAATTTGAGTATGAGTGTGCAGGATCCTGCGAAAGACCACGTGCGAGACGCCGGCCGGCCATTGCGCTTAAAACGATCCTAAACGTAAGTCGATCGAAACATCACTTTTGTTAATCGATTCGAGCCGTTCCCTCGTATTTTCTGAATCCTTTTAGCATAGCATCATGTGCTTAACAACCATGCTGTTCTGTGGGTTACATTCTTGACATTGTGTTTTGTTTAAAAAGGAGACGGTTTAGTCGATCGTTGACGCCGCTCCAAATTCAAAACAGTACGCGTGTAAGTTTTTGCTCGTAATACCTCGCGAGGATTATTATGGATTCGAGGACATTGACCCGGGCGCGAGAG
>SHCU01000892.1:4949-25743 GCA_004307685.1 Ceratina australensis | reverse complement strand
GAGAGAGAGAGAGAGAGAAGGGGTAGAGGAGAGAGCACCGTGGAACTCTAACAAATTGTCATTTGCAGCGCAATACTCGTTTCGTCCGCACAATAATCCAACGCGACGCCGGCTGGAAATCCTTATATAGAGCGGAAAATGCGGGGCCCGACGACTAAATTAGACGTTGTTGCCCGGGACTTCGTGACGGCGTAGCCGCGGCACGCGTACGCATGCATGCACGCTGCCTTTGAATAATGCGCGTACCATGGGCTTTGAAACGACGTTCGAGGAACATTATTTGTGATTCTGACTGTACCCGTAAGAGCCACGATTTCCAAATTATTCGAACGATTCATTAGTAATAAACGTAACGGTATTTTTTGTACCTGATCTTACGATAGGGGGTCATTCGACCCCTCGTGAGGCGTGAGGTAAGTGAAGAATTTTTGCCGGTAAAAAATAAGCTGCGAGAGGCATGGAAAGCGAGAAATTGAATAATCAGATAATATAAGAATTCACAGAAAGGCAAATGACTTAACAATACATGTACGAATTGAAGTAAATTTTCACAAAGGCTCATTTGACCCCGCTTGGTACGTTTAGCGTTAAACGGATCACCGATGCTTTCTGTGTTTACCTGATGTTTGGGGTAATTTTCGACGGATAATGGAAAAACACTTTGGGAATTTTTTTCGGTTTTTACCATGATTACACGAGTTTGTTTATACGCCCCGAATGAAATTCGTTTAAGAGGAAATTTGCGAGCCTGCGTGAAATCATGGTTCAAACGCGGATCAAATGAAATATTTAAATTGTGGAAGTAGTTTTTCTTGGTTACGGTACTTGAGATTTCGCGTTTAAAGAACATTTTGCTTCAATAATTTAGTGTAACCGAGGATCGTTTTCCGGCGTCCGCCGCAACGCGCCCTGGCTGACCCCGTACAAAAGAATAACTTAGCGCGGGTTGAATGAGCCCGGGGTTAACTTGGTAGCCGAGTCGTTATACTTTTAACGAACTGAATTCAACTTTTACATTAACTCTCGGAAAGATTCTTAGCGGCCCGGGGTTGAACGTTATCCCGGGTCGGAACTCTTCTTACCCCTCGAGTACGGATAAGGCTGACGAAAATTCGCGGAAATCGATCGAACGTAAACGCGATTATTAACTCACGAGATCGTTCGGACTTCGGTCATTGATCCCCTTAAGAATGATGCCCGATTGATTAAAACTTTCTTCATCGCCGCTCTCATCCCGCTACAAATAACCGGGAATTCATGCTCCATGGATAATTAATTAATTTTCTTCCGCCGTGCGGATTATTAAAAATTTGATTATTAAAAACGTTTGTGTAAGAGAACAGGGATCCTGTAGCCTCGTTGTTAGTCTACTTTGTGCGAAGTTAACAATCGATCCCGCTCCTGTTTCACTTCCTCGTTTTAATATCTCATCATGCGAGAGAGAGAAAAAAGACTCCACCAGTTTACAGCGAGAGAACGACTTGTAGATATTATAGACGCTTATCAGAAACGAGAATATAATTTCAGCTGAAAGGACAAGTTTCACGGGCAAATTACATGTCATTGTGGCCACGAGATGCATTCTCTTACTGATAGTGTACGTGTGTAAATGGAGTTGGTCTCCGGCGGGGAATGCGGAATATCCTACTCTCTCGGCATTGTTAGTTCAATTTAGATCGAGACATTCGTCATCTTTTTAAGAATTGATTGAAAATTCAAAGAGATTTCTTTGATTTCTTTCGAACTTTTTATTTGATGCTAAAAAATTATCAATGTTATTGCAAGATTTATAGGGAAGTTTTAGATTGATGTTAAGAATGAAATTAAAATTATGGGATTTAGTTAGTTGTTTGTGAGGGGAATTGTAGATAGTATGGATTTGCGAGATGTCTTACTGGATGTGCGTGGTTGGGAACCGCGATTGTTCCGCCTTTCGGTCCGGACAGCTCCGACTGCGATGTAATAATCCGGGAGAACTTCCACGCTGCGTTGACTGCGATGATGGGATCGCAGCTTACGCTACGCTATGAATTTTCTCCAATTGCGAACGTCCTCGTTCGATGCCCGTTTGTCGTTATATGAAATTATTTCGAATCGTTATTAATTTTCGAATATTTTTCGAGATACATCTCGCAATTTTGATAATCGATTTTGCGGCGTTTTGTCGAACGAAAATTGATTAGAAGGTACGAGGGGTTTTGGAAATAAAATTTAGAACTAAGAAATGGCTTCAGTTATATGTATATGCAGAGTAGGTTATTAATTTTATTTTTAACACTGATATCTATTTGTCGACATTCCCTGAGATTGATAGCCTGCAATTTGTACAAATATTCTGACACTTATTTACATGCTTACAACCGGTGTTTGATATTAGAACAAGAAGGAGAATATTCAGTTAATACCTGATCATAGTTCGAATTAATGGCTGATACTGGTTATTCAAGTTAGACTGGCGTAATGAGCCACCGTATCGATCAGTAAGAATATTCATTCCCCTCCGCTGAATATGGAACGCGTGTTGATTAATCAGCGAAATTAAAGTTCATAAAAGTAACATCATTAATTTGACGATGATTGTTCATAAAAGTGACATCATTAATTTGATGATGATTGTTCATAATAATATGCATGACTCAATTTGCTGATAGCTTCAAGATACGTATTTAATTATATTCACGTTTCAATTCGTATCAGTAAAAAAATGATACGCAAAATAATGAGTAGAAAAAGCGGAATTGTAGAAAAGCTAACGACGAAACGCTCGAAAGTGCTCGAGAAGCGAGAGTCTCGTCGAAGGGTAGCGATAAGCTGTGAGGGATTCGCGGAGGAGTCGCGATTACCCTTCAGATAACTTGGCACGGGCCGCAATAAGCCTACTCTTAAAGATGTTGGTTTAACAAGAACGATTGCCTTCTACGGAATTTAAGAAGATCGTTGATAGTTTTCCAAACATTTAATTGATTATTTCTCTTTTATAAAATTGCATACAAATCTTCTTCAAGGGGTAATAACTTAAATTTCTAAGTTTACAGTCTCAAAGTGCATATGAACAGGTTTAGTTCTCTGAGAATATTTGTTGATGTTGGCCCCGATCGACATACCACGTCTCTGACACGTCATTCTAAGCTAAGGGGTTAAATAAAAACATGTCTGTGGAATTTCATGTTTTATCACTGATTCCGACATCACGAGGAATATCAACTATAAAATATTTTATTCGATTCACTTCTCCTTTTTACCGTTCAGCGCCGAGATAACAATCACTAAAAGACATTCGAGCATCGACCGTTTCATTCCCAATTCAGAAAAAATTCAATTCCGATGTGATCGCGTTGCAATATCGCGCGGAACGGTCTGCTAATTACTTGGAACAGCCGTTAATTGGTCCGCTCCGAGCCCGGCGCTTAAATAACTTATTAATTAATTCTAATAGATTCAGGGGACCGGCGCGGTGATATTCGAAACGCGGTTCGCTTACGTCGAAACCGGTCGTGTCTCGATTTCTATGGGCCATCGAACATTCGAAATCGGATTTGTCCGGATTGACGGGCGAAAAATTCGTTCTTCGCGGTTTTATTCAGAACCTGGTGATCGATTTACATGGTTCAACGATTGTTCCCAATTTTATAAATCCTGATTAATAAGCTGCTGGAATTTCAGATCCCGTTAAAAGGATCCGAAATATCACGAGAAAAGATATCTGTGATTCAAGGAAAACATGAAGCATTGGAACTGTCAATCAAATCAATTTTAGTTCACAGGAATTTGGTTTAATATTAATAGAGACATTTTATGCCATATGCAAATTTCAGTAAAATGATTATTCGTTGTTATTGATAAGTCGCAATTTCGACTCCCATTGAGATAATTCGAGATATCACGAGAGAAGGTGCCCGTGATTCGAGGAAAGCACGAAGCGTTTAAACTGTCACTTGAATCAACTTTACTCGATCGAAATTTGGTCTAATATCAATAGAGAAATTTGATGCCGTACGCAAATGTCGATAAAATGGTTATTCGTTATTGCTGATAAACATGAATTATTCATTACTGGGAAAAATTTATCCGTCTGACTGTTAGCCACCGCGGTGGCTTATGGCGGTTGTCTCTTTGTTCGGGAATATCTACGGTGACACATGAGCCTGTGCAATAGCGATTCGTTACGTGAAACTCGGTCTCTATGAATCTTTGTTTGAGCGCCTCGCGTGACTTTCCATACGAGATACGGCTTCTCATGCAAGTATAATAATCGCGGAACGTAGAAACTCGATTCCCTCTCTCGTGCGCGTTCTCGCGGCTGTCCTTTGCCTACCGGCCTACCGTCTGAACAATCGAACATGTCTGAATAATCGACTCTCTTACTTGTACCGCCACATTTGTCTTCTCTCGATTCGCCTACATAAAACGTTGACTCACAATCGGCGATGATTAGTCCGGCGATGTTTTATACGTTCGATGAAACGCAAATATTTACACGGAATAGTAAAATCGAGACGGATTGTAACGGTGTTTAATGAGCGATCGAACAATTTTATTTGACCGGTGCTACGGGATTGAATTTGAAGAAAAGTTAGCCGACGTGAATATTTTATCGTCAAAGGGGTATAGACAGGCGAAGTTCGCGGGAGGAATTTCAAGAAAGTGGAAAGTTATTGTTGGAAGGAGACCCGAGTTTGAGACGCTGTGGAAACCTGATCGACGCAGTTACCCGTAATTAAAAGCGAAGCTCGCCACGGGCTTCGGTCTTAGTTCCGATCGGCAAGTGTTTCACGTTATTCTCCTCCCGCCCCACCGGTCTGAAGTTTGATTACTTCGTTTTACACGGTACGTCTTGATACAACGATCGAATTAAAACGTCGATTTACAAACGACATTTACATTCGAAATGTCAAATATCTGTTGACGTTTACGTTCGAACAACCGGTCGGGATTAAAAGTATTACGAGTCGCCTAGTTTCCTACCGCTTTTGTTCTCGCGGGAGGTAAATCCTATTCGAAGCGAAACCGTTCTCAGATCGGAGCCCGCGCCTATTCGAAACTTAAAGATGCTAAAGAGCGATAATTTTTAATTAAACCGTTCGCTTTCTAAAGCTTCCTTCCGTTCGTCGGAGCCAGAAGTTAATCGAAGAAACGTTCTCGACGGGATTTAAAACGCGTTTTTTTCTTCTTCACTCTCCGGTCCCGGCTTCGGCTGGCTATTGAAACATTGCAAAGGAGGGACTATCCGTCGAAGTAAATTATAATCGGCGCGGCGCATTGTGCGAGGATTTCCGTTTCACTGTTCTCTCAATTTTCGATCGATCGATATCGATCAATCGCGACTTTGTCGAGCTCTTGTTCACCTCCGTTCGCTGACGATTCTCGTTCCTGCCGGAAATACGGGGAACACTGTTCGTCGCTTAAAAAGAAAACTTAACCATAGATGCTTCGCTATTTATTCGATTCTCGCGATAAAAAACAGCAGAATCCGCGGATCTTTGTGAATGGTCAATATGAACGAGCGTTTCGTTTTAATAACAATGTTCGCGAAAGGATGAACAGGTTAAATATTGTATTTTAGTTCGTATGCATATTGATAAACGTACATTGCCGCTCAAAAATATGTGGACACTTCCTTAATTCTTATAACTACCTGAAAAAAGTTATATCTTTGGTAAATTTCGTTATCATGTATGTATTACAGTTCGTACAGTGTTGGAGAACATATTTTAATAATAATTTATTAAATATCTCACCGAGAATGATTAAAAATAATTATATCTTCTTCTCATCTACACCGTCGCGTTTACTAGTCGTGGCATTCTGGCTATTAACTGTTTCATTATTACATTTCGCGATTAATAAGGTTCCACTCAGATTCTATTAGGTCATTAAGTATGAAACGTCCGATTTGAGACCGAAAGTTTGGTTAGTAATCGGACATTTCATACTTAATAATCTAACATAATATGAAAACGGCCATTTTATTTTCTTCAATTAATATTGTTTAATAATAAGAGTATACATTACATATCATAAACTTCATGAACACGGTAAGTGTCCGCATACTTTTGAGCTGCAGTGTACGTACGAAGAACGTGTGGGCACTAACAGTTATATTAACATAATAACGGAATCATCATCTTTTGGCTATCGTTCATTCAAATAGAACGGGATTAATATTGATTATGAGTTGCTGGGAAACGAACGAGCAGCTGAATTTTGTTTAACTATTGTAAATAATTTATAACTGATGAGAATTGAAGCCGCACAGGATACTCGTAAATCGAAATTGACAGCGGAGGATTCTGACAGCAACATCGGGTCGGTTGCATCCGTTCCATCTCTCGCTTCCCTTAAACAAATTGAACGTTTCATCGTGGAGCTTCTAATTAGTTACCCTTCTTTCACGAGAATTTAAATATGAAGGTATTTTTTTATAATACCGAGCAGACGAGTGGAGAATTCGACCGGTAATTGAATAATTTATCTTTTCCATTGATGCTAAATGAAAAATGTCGAAATGAAAGCTTTGAATAACTTCCAAGATATTAAATTATTTTCCTCTCTCTTGAATTTATTTTCTGAAAAATGATTTTGTAAGATTTCCGAGCTAATGGCGTATCTCCGAACCGTGTGACACGCGAGGTACAATCTCGTTGATAAAACGAAGAAACAGGATCGACGAGTCGTCTTGTCGATGCAACAATTTCAGGACATTATCCGTTCAATTGCTGCCTGCGGGGGCAAGATTAAAACGACCGATTCCGTAGTTTCGCGAAATAATTTCCTGCCGGTCGCATCGTTTTTCCGCGTCGCGTGTTCATAAACAGTAGTCGGATATGCGTGAAACCGGTTGGTAGCAGCGCAGCGTCTCGTCGGCTGGCACCGGTTAGAAAATTATCCGACGCGTTTAGGGGGTTAATCTCATGCGATGCTGACGGATAATGCGGTTATACGCGGAAAACGGGGGCTTTCGCCGGTGAACGAAAAAGTTGGCCCGCGACAAAAGTTGAACTCGCGAACGCTAACGACCGCCATAATTAGCACCGTCTCGGTCTTTCTTGCCCGGGATAAGTTTCACGATTTCCTCGAAGCTTTCTCACCCACCCGCACCCGCCTTTACCGAACCTCACTCTTCTCTACCTCCAACGGCTCCGCGTTGCAAATTGAATCGTGTACCGTGCGAAACCGCGCGATTTCTCGCTACCCGATTCCGAGATGCTGTTAGCAATGACGCTTCCGTTGTTGTTGTTGTTGTTGCTGTTACCGCTGGTATTTGCCGCTGCAACACGAGTTCGGTAATTACCACCGTGGGCTCGGAGGTCAGTCGGGTAACGGGCTTTTTCGTGATCTTGTTCCACGTTTCGTTCATGCAAGTTTCCGGCAGCTGCAACGGACATCATGCTGCTATTGATCTCGTTAATGCTGCTGCGTGTTACGCGGAACGAGATATGAGCTTTTCTATGTTTCAGCTTGTATTTTGTTTACATCATTTCTATCCGAATGGAGAAACTATAAATGTTGTTAACCCTTTGACTGCTAAAGGCGTACATATACGCCGTCACAAGTCCATCAATATATTCTAAAAGCGTTACTTAATATAAATAAAAAGAAAATGATATTTTTAATTTTTTGCCATTATTATTTTTTAAGAATGGCATTAAAAACGCGTCGTTCGTATAGATGGATTCGTCCGAGAGCGTTTCGCTCTCGAGTCAAAGCGTTAATAACGAATACAAGTGATTAATTATTGTGTTTGCGTTTGGTAACACTTTTGTAGCTGCAGTATTCTATCCATATTTCTTTTTTCGTAAACGTTCTGGTAACAGCTGCATTAACTCGGGTGCCGCGCAGTGAAACAACCACGCATTTATCGGCCTAATTATCATTCGTTACGGAGATACTCGTTTCGAGTCCGGTTAATATTTACGTACGATGAAGCTTTTGTTATGAAACCATTTTTACCCGACAGAGGCACAAACGGTGATAACGTTAAAAATTCTAAAGACTCGGAAAACTATTTTTTTTTTTAACTGAGAAGTTATGAGAGATCGATTTCTTTTAAATCTGAATTAAATTCTCAAATCGATCGTGCAATCTATTTTCACTTGCGTTTCCAATTTTTCGAAGCATCGAGTCACGTCGGTCACTTTCAATTCCCTGCAACATGCCGTCGCATAAATTGAGCGTTCGCAATCCGAGTGGAACTGATCTATTGCGATCGGGCGCACGGGTGCGAAGAAACAATCGGCACGGAACGTCGCCGCAAAGTGCGAGCAATTTTACCCCCGGACCTATCTCTCGCGGCTTGTCGCGGGTACGACCGTTGTCCCGTTCGAGACTCATTTTCTATAACGGTCCTCCGCAAATACCCGACGTTACTCAACGAGGACGACGGTGACAGTATGTCTCTCTCTCTCTCTCTCTCTCTTTCGGTCGGAGCTGGTAGTAATTAAAATCTTAAGTATAAATTTCGGCCGAAGTTTCGTAGCGGGCGTCGTATAATTTAAACTTAACCGACTGCTACTCTTACCCCGTCTGACTCGCTCGTTTACTCCTTGCCGGTATAAAGTGGGAAGGCGTTTCTAAAAGGCAATAAACACTATTTACTCGGCTCTGGTTTGTTTGCGCATCCGCATATTTAACCGGCTGCGTTCTGTCCGGAAGTCGAGACCCGCCAGCTGATTCCGTCTTCAAAAGGCTTTAATTTCAGGGGACCTGACTGATAGCTCCATTGATATCCTTACCGCGAATTTTAATCAAAACCTGGACACTCTTTTTTGATGAAACGTATTATATTCAGATTCTCGATTAAATTGTTGAATTATTTTCCTCATGTGAAAGAACACACGTGTATTTTAGAATTAGTAACATAATACATAACTTAATACCATGGGTATAAACAGATAAGGTAACTTAATATCAGGGGTGTCTGATGAAAAAGTGGGGAAACTTTATTGTTCATTGCAATTGAATCTTAATCAAAACGTTGGTACCCACTTTCGATGGCATTCAGTTTCTCGTTTAAATTGTTGGATACTTTTCGTCAATTAAGGAACCACACGTGTATTTTATTCTCTAATTTATCTGCTTTTGGAATTGGTAACATTGTAGAAGCTAATGCCAGGGGTGTCCGAGGAAAAAGTAGGGTAGCTTTATTGCTGCCCGCTCGTACCGTTCTTCAGATCCTGGTCATTCGCGTCGTTGCTCTCTTTAAAGGCACTTCTTCCTTGAAGGGAGGGTTGTAAGAAAGTTTTAAGGTGCTTTAGATGAAGCGTAGCACGTGGGTAGCTCGTAACATCGTTTCGAGGCTAATAGACCGGACTTTCTGGCTTCGAGTTGCTCTAATACAAAATTTGACATACGATTTACCTTGCACTTCTTCTTTAAAAAAAAAATAAAAACCGATAAAATAGTTAATTGGTTTTCTATCAGTATTTCAATTGATCCTGTATATACGATACAAAACGGGACTTCACGTTCTGACACGTATGACCTGAATTTCACTCGTGTACATCGATTATTCCCATCGGCGGAGAATTCTGCATACTGTCGCGATAAATCTGCATTTAATTCTAATTCAATCAAACGAGTCTCGCGCCGCGTGTCATTTGGATTTTTCGCCCTCGCGCCCTGACAGCCAGGGTCGCAACAGGGAATTGGAATTCGATGTTTCACGGCGATTTCCAACCCCGTCCCCCGGGTTAAACATACTCCCGGCGCCAGTTTACCCGACGCATCATCGTAACGTTGGTCGGCGACACGCGTTCGCGCGTCGAACTTCGTCGAAACTTCACCGCCCCCTTCCTAAAGATTACCGAACGCTAGAACTCCTATCCCTCAAGTGCCGCGACCGAAACCTGTTCGGTGTTAAGCTCGCATGCGTACGTACCTACTCTTGCGAGATTTCCATGCGTCTCTTCTTTTCTTCCACCCTTATTCGCCTCGTTTCGTTCAGTTTCCTCTCTGGGAAACCTGTCCGTAGACAGATGCACCTTTTAAAGCACAGGAAATGACACACACTTTGCTTAGTTATTTTCACCTCTTCAAAACCTGACACTTGCATTTATTCCGAATCTCGCGAGTAAATGTAATTAAAAATATTTTATGCAACTGTCTTACCGTTACGATGCTAATTTTATTTATGAAATTCAGTCTATTGTCGGAGATGGATAGGCAATAAATACCCGGTCCTGACGTCTCACAGGATGTCTCATTTTCGTTTCGCGCGGCTTTCACGAGGTAATAATCGTTTCCTATCGAGAACCGTCTAGGGCGAATTGTTCCACGGATAGATTGTCAGTTACGTCGTCCGGTGACATAATTGTTGCCGCGGCTATGAGGGAATCGAATCAATTTAGAGGCCATCCGGAGCGTCAAACGCGTATTGGGGAAAAATGAGAAAATAGTCGGACGGGACGAGATGGAAGTAGAGATGAACGGAATCAGCTGGGACAAATAAAAATGTAGCTTCGACCGGGTGGATTTTCTGTAGCCTCACGAATCAATGATACCTTCGCCGGGGAAAGAAAATTCGGAAGTAGGTTATCGTTTATTTTGTTCGTTCAAAAATCTACGCACGCGCACGTTGCCGTAGTTCCTATTTTTAATGCAAGAAGTTCGAAGTAAAAGTGAAAGACGAGCTCGAAACCCTTTCGGTCCCAGTCGAAATAAATGAAACGGCTGCGCTGTAACGCGACACGGTGGACGTACTCTGTAATCGCGTGCGGCACGCGTTGTCCGCGAGAAATTCGCGTTGTTTCTATTTAAGTTTTTATCCGGCGGTAAATTCCGTACGGCGCGGGGAAAGGGTTTCGGCGCGGCCAGTTTTTACCGGAGCGGAAAAGCGGCGGCTTGCAGCTGTTAATGTCGAAACTAGTTCTTACCCGCCGGTGGACGGAGAGAACTTTCATTCGGACTTTCTATTTTGGTAAAAGTTCGAAATGGAGGACCCTCGAACGTCCGACGGGCCGTTCCGGCAAACATTTTTTTTTTTCTCCTTCTTTTTCTCTCCCCTGTTTGCTTTTTATTTTCGGCGGAGAACTAGTTTTTTAACCGGGGAACCTAATTGCGACCAATTACGCATCGGCGAGAAAAAGGCCATGCTTATCCGTTACGCCCCGCTGCGTCCCATCGGCTAATGCGTTCTCTGTTTCGGGAACAACACGTTTCAGGCGAAAATTGCACGGAACAACGTGGCCCGCGAAACTTTCACGTTACCCCGGGAAAGTTTGAATTCAATATACTGGCTGTTGCCGGGATAAGTGTCGCCCGGAAGTGCGACTTAAGCCAATGGTTTTATGAACCGAAAAAAAGTTTTCCTCGCACGGAAATCTTTGCCCGTGCCGATTTCTCACGGACATTTTTTTTACTCTTTCATAATATTCATTCTTTAATTTTGCGTCAGAAGTTGTTATATATATATCCGCGCATCGATTTTTTAATCATTGAAAATGTTTCCTCGGCGAACGGATTATTTTCAAAAGACGACGCTAAAAGCAGTCTTAGAATAGCTTGACGAGCTTCGAGGTTGATGTGTTTGCTCAGGAAGCTTATCCGCGTCGAGCGAAATTTTCTCGCGATCCCCATTAAAATTTTCTAAATCGGGTACGAAACATTCGGGGAACGAAGTTCGTTCCGCTGTTTTACTACTGATTACGCTCGTATTCTTGAAAGTGTAGTAACATCGGTAAAGAGATCGCGGATAATCTCACTGTTTCACTAAATCTCAATAAACCCCATGATAAATACTAGCTCTTTCAGGGAACAACTTTTACGGTTCGATGGGAGTCGAAAACAAACGGATCGTTACACACCGAACGTAAACGCTGGTTAGTTACCGGTAATGAAAATTCGAGTCAAAATTAAACGCGATAAACGGTGGAACGGCAGCGTCTTGACGGCGCCTATCGCGTATACCTCCTAACGTTATACCAGTATGTAGAAGCGCGCAGCGACGTTAAGATACCCTTCATTCTGGATAGAAATGCTTCAAAGTTATGAGATATTTTACCCGCAACGTCTCCGCGGAGGAATTCGACGCGAGAAGTTTCCTTAATTAAAACCTCGGCCTACCACGAATTCCCTGCATTTTTACCAGTGACAATACGTACGTCGTTTGATTGATACAAAGCGATAACTATATTTATTACAATCAATATATTTTTGTTATATTTTTCTCACTTTTATTCACGTCTTTTTATGTAATATTGAATTAATGAGATTGAAATATTGGATATAATCTTAGAACAAAAATGAATCTTGAATTTTATTAAAGGCCCTCAAGTGAAAGATTCAGTTTTGAGAAGTATAGGGAGATAAGAGTGACAGCCTCGTCTGAACTTGAATTCGTTAGTCGGATTTTTAGTCAGTTTCAGTAGTGAACAGATCTACATTCAAAGATTCTTGTTTCAATTTACCTACAACATAATTTTCTTTTTGTCCTTCCACCCCATATTTTCAACAAAATAGTTTCAAAATTGATATAAGTCTGTCATGGTTGCATCTACACTTTTTTATAAATTCCATTTAAGAACTCAAGATATAATAACTTTTTTAATAGTCTTAAATGAAAAGTTAAAAATTTTGCGCAGCGTCTCATTAATGTAATATCTATTATAATAATAAGGTCTCGGTGCAACCTTAAATGCTAGACGGTATTATTCGTGGAAGGAAGAAATTGCATGAAGTCGCAAATAGGTCGGAAAGTTTGTACAATCGATGAGAGCAAGGGTCGTTCGGTTCCATGCCCTGGAGCTGTTATTCTCTCTCTCTCTCTTTCTCTTTTCTTAGCCGAAAAGCAGAATTTAGCCCGGCGGACGGGAAATTTCATAAATTACCAACGAAATGGAGAGCGGGCTGCGGGTTGATGTATGTGGCCTACCAGGATTTATTCCCGCGGCGGACCGACTTTCGTCGTAGCCATTTCGCGTGGCTACCGGGCGATGTCGTCGCATTACTATGCAAACGCATGTATGAGCCTCGCTGCGGTAAACAGTCAAATTATGAGCGTGACGGGATTCGTGACAGTGGCATATTAGCTTGTCAGGGTTCTTTTACCGTGAAATGGGACGGGTAAAAATTCACCCGGCTACTCGTTGCAAAACCTGCCTGATGTCATCAGCCGAGAAATTGTTCGGATTGAAATAATAAGATCAGTCCCGAGGACAGTTGAAAATAAACCGAGCGGCATAAATTGCCGCGTTGTCATCGACGTTCAAACCGAAGTAATGATCGTTTCGCGAATCGAGCATCGGCATCAAGTTTCCATGGAAAAATGATTTAAGCATCCGCGTAACGTCTGTCATGCACAGAGCCCTCTAATCGCATTGAAGCACACCGGCGCCGGTGCAACGCGATCGAGGCTAATTTTCCTGACTACTGCTCTTTGCCCGCGTCAATCGCAGTCGCCGGGAACTCTCGACCGCAGACGAATGCACGCCGTGTAACGTGCGCAACAATTTTCCGCTGAACTTTTGAACCGGCGTACGATGATAATCCGCAAGCGGAGGCCTGTTCGGTATCGGAGTGTACCGGCGATGGACGAGCCCGATGTTTAACGGCAAACCTGCTGACGTCTCTTTAAACGTGTACATCGTACGTATGAATGCCGCGTAATTAAAGTCCGCTTTATCCGTTGCGACATGCCGTCGGGGTGAGGAGGTGCTGTAACGCTATACGCAACTCCTGGCGCAATTGCAAGCTAAGATACGATGTTGATTATCCATGGGAAGAGGAGTAGTAGGAGGAGCTAAGAGACTGCCCGGTGCCGATAAATCGATAATAGTTATCGGGCCCGGGTTTACGCATCGAGCGTAGGAATTTCTATTTACATATCTGGTTACTCGATCTTCATCGTTAGACTCAGGCATGTATAGATAATCGAAGATCGAGACAATCGGCGAGATCTTAAATGAATGGGATGTTCGAGGATGTAATTTTAATCAGTGACTTCTGATTAATTTATGTATGTTATATTGAACAATATACAAAAATGAAACAATCACTGTTCTTTTAAACTAAATTAAACTAGATACTAGATTTGTGTTCTGTATAAGGATGATACAATAATTAGGATTTAACACAACTCCTCCGTCCGAGCTCCTTCCACTCTGGCTGACTCTTACTTGAGCTCTTCGCTCTAATTAAATACAATACAGGCCAACGATTCCTTCGTATAATATAAATGCCAACGGCCCTTGATCACGACTAGTGATAATTAATGATTACCGGCTATTTAACGGCTAACAGTTCAAGGCCAACGATTTTAGGCTAACGGCTCATCTTCCTTCTACTGGCTGACTACTTATATACTACTTTCCCCTATCACCCGGTATCCCTTCCGCGATCAGATAGATCGACGCCTGATCATTACTTATAACTCACTATTAACTATCCAACTACTAACTATTAACTATATAAGCATAACTCACTATTAAATATTTAATTACTGACACTACTAACTGTTCAATCAGGATGGTAACATATACTTACTTTCGCGTCGATCTTCTCAGGAGTCATGATAGAATTACTCGCTACGATAAATATGACTCGTAATTGATTCGGCATCCGTGCCGTAGAGAAATCTCAATTCTGAACATCACGAAAGCTATCTCGCAGCCGGGCACTCGACACGAAAGTCGTCTTCACCGGATGACACACAATGGACTCGCGGGAAAGTCGACGAACACGCCGCGGCGATCGTCAAAAGCAGCGAAGGGGACCACTTTTCCTCTCGGGCACACACGTGCAAGTAGGTACATAAGTGCCCGCGTGCCCGCGCTGTTCCACCGTTGAACCCGGACTCACGCGAGTCAGTCCCTGCACTGTGACCTCTCGATCTTTCGCGTTCGGGTTTAAAAATGGAATCAAACCGCGAGACGGGCAAATCGATATTTTAATATCGACGCGCATGGTCGATTCCGAGCGCGAGACAAAGCGTGACAGATTCGAGAACGGCAGGCGGGCACGGATGTCGTACGCGACTCGTTCGACAGTCGCGGTAGAAAAAAAAAGGGTGGAGCACGTTGCCAAACGACGAAACCAGTTGAGCAGCTTTATCGCGGTCTCATCGATCTTGATACCGCATCAACTATCATCGTCATCGGGATAAAAAGTAGACAGAATGCGGAAAAATCGTTCACACCGGGGGGGCCCTCCCCGATATCTTCGTTTTTTTTTTCCATTTAATTAACCGGTTGATCGACACGCGAAAGAAACACGATCCGTTCGCTTAATGACGCGACGCTTTTTATTCCACTCGTTTCTTTAACCTGACTTGCTCGTCCCGTGAAATTGATTTATATGCCTAGTTGGTTTGTTACATGCACCGGTGCCTCTCGTCTCGTATTTTTATTGCTTAAATACACAAGCATTTTTCATGAGCCGCCGGCGGATGGTTACAACACTGTACGGAGGTCTAATTATTCATTTCATTCATAATTGCGGGAACGCGGAATTTCCGGTGGCATTAATAATTCGCGGCGAGTTAAGATCGGGTCGCGAATTCTTAGCCAGCTCGCAACGTCCCGCGCCGTCTGTCATCGCTACGGCGGGTTTCACGTCGCCGCGACGCTGTAACCCATTTGTCTGGCCGGGAAGCCGGATGCGCGACGCGCCCAAAACAATTCGTTACGCTTGAAATCAATTAGCGCGAAGTGGTGGTAAGTGGGTAAAAGGTCTTAGCCACCGGGGCTCACGCCTCTGAGAAATGACGTTTGTCCTATCCTCGCACGCGTCGTCCCTCGTACAGCTTTCGCGCTGACATCTCCCACGGCCATTTTTCGCTACCTTGAATGAATAACATCTCCTGTTAGCGTAGCTGCGGCTTGGAATTTAGCATCCGGTGTTTCAGCATTTTTGACGCTTTTTTATGTTAATCCGTTGCCGCACATTTTTAATTTGACGATCGTGTTCAGAAACACATTTTTTTTGCAATTGTGTTATATTAAACAATATAATGTACAAAATAATGTAATCACTTTTCTTTTAAATTAAATTAAACTAAACTTATGTTCTGTTCTTCTTGTAATTTAGTTTGCTTATAAAATAGTAAAAATGAAATAAAAATTAATTCAGTAAACAAATAACATACATACAAGAAAGCATTATAAATGATAGGATTCGAAGCATTCTGGACACAATGCTGGTTTACGCGGACAAGTGTATGCGTCGGTACGCTTCGTACTAATGCTGTTCTTTTTTTTAATTGATTGAAATGTGCACGACGGCTATAGCCGTCATTTGCGGCAACGTGTTAATAATAATTCATTACGTTCAATCGAATTTGTTTTTAATTTCGATCATCCGTCAACGCCTGTCGTTGAAATGGATATTTGAACTTTTACCGGAGCATACGAAAACTGGCGTGTTCCCGGAGAACTCGGCGGGTCCAACAAAAGAAAGAGAGAAAATTCTTGGCTGTGCACGACTGGCACCGCTTATTGTGTTTGTCACGCGCGGCACGGAGGGGCCCCGTTTCGGGCTTCGCAGGATTGTTTACCGGAAAGTTGAGCCTTCGGATTTTGCGTTCACAGTCGCATGGGAATCTCGGCCGGAGATCTCGTCGCAAGACTTCGCGACGTTACGTCCTTTCCCGTTGATTTATGACCGGTGACACGGTGGATCGAGGGAAAAGTTGGCCGCGTTTGACGAGATAAGTTGCCGCGGTACCGCCGGATCTCACGCCGTTCACGATTCCCTCTGTTGTCAATTTTCGAAATACTGCCAGCTGCGCATCAACGTTGCTTCAGCCAACGCGCACGCTTTTCAATTTACCCTCATTTACTGTCTCAGGCTATCATTATGCAAATCTTAATGCGCTCGCCGCACGCAATTCAGAAATAAGTGATTGTTAAAGAGTTTTCAATTTCGGTGAGATATTCGCTGCATCGTTAAGCCTGATGATTAATAGCACTCGAGATTTCACATCAATGAAATACAGAGGAATCAGAAATCCGTAGTAACAAGTTTACAAGTTTTTAAAATGAGTAGTAGGTCATTAAGTATGAAACGTCCGATTTGAGACTGAAAGTTTGGTTTATTATATCTCGGGCAAGAAATAATATAATTAATCAAAACATGCACCTAAGCTGTCGATACAGTGTTGCCATTTTAACGATAGCTTAAACGATGGATTTGCTTCCACTACAGCTTTCAGTTGGCCGTCATCGATCTTGCTCTCAGGACGTCCGCGTGGTTCATTTTTAAGATCAAAATCTCCGGATCGGAATTTTTCGAATCACCGACGTACTGTACGTTCGTTAGCCACATCTTTGCCAAACACTTCGTTAACATTTCGGCTTGTCGTCGCTGCATTAGTTCCACGATGGAACTCATATTCGAAAGTAACTCGCATTTTTGTCTTATCCATCACTTACAATATTTAACATCCAGACGACAATACGACAGACCGTTAAAACAAAAAGAGTGCATCTGAAAACCAGATGGCATACCTTCCCAATGCAAAAGAAAAATAAAAGACGATCAAAATGAAATATCGGAGATATCTGGTATCAACCTTGAGGCTTTAGGTAATCAGACATTTCATACTTAATGGTCTAATATTTGACACTCGCAATTGCGGAATCAATTCATAATTTAATTCGAACTTAATCAAGCATTTGATGAACGAGATGAATTTTTCTGAAGAGGGAAAAAAAGTGCATGCACATTTCCCTGACAATTTATTTGAACCCGTGGCGTCTCTTCGTTTAGGCGGATCGTCGTAACGGCGGTAGGACATTTCGTGAGGCGTTTACGTAACGGCCCGTTTTCCGGGAGCGTTTCGTTAGCCGAGCTTAATCTATTTACGCCTGTAACGCGAGCGTCTGGTAAAAAGCGGGCGCGAGTATCGCCCGACGCGGGCGAGATTTGCCTTGCAATATTTAACGCGACCGCCGCCGACGCTGCTGCGCGCAATTATGTCGTTGACGACGGGGATGAATTATTATCACGGCCGCGTCGCATCGTAGTGTACCTCGCCGGAATTGTTCGCGACGAATAACGCCTAAGGCCGTTGCTATTAGAAACAATGCTCGATTTGTTTCTTCGTGCATTGACCCGATCAATCCGTTACGCTCATATTCTGGTTCCCGGCGTGTCGACGTTCGCACGAACATCTGCCGCTTGCTTAGGCAAACTTAATGTGCACTTGGATATTCATTCGGTTTTCGCTCGACGCTTTTCGGTGACTTTCCTCTAATTAAATTCAGCTAATTAAAACTTGCGCTCGCGTGCTTATTAATTAATTTGACTTAACCCGCCGCGAAACCTAAGTAATATAAATAATATAAATCAGGCGCGGTAGCCCGGTTGGCTCGGTTAATCTTCAGGGACACGTTGTTTTACGCGAACATTATTATTTGATTTGATAGGCGAGGCTTCGAAAATTGGACGCGCGGCCGTGGGCTCGCTTGCTCGGCAAACACATCGGGAATTTTAATTGCTGTTTGTATTGAGCTATTTTTGCAAGCGGAACGTCTGCCGCGTTAGCATCCAGTTTGGTTGCCATGGCGACGGAAATAAAAATCTGTTGCCACCCGTGCACTTCCTGTTGACGACGGGAATTAACTCGTCGGCCCTGATGGATCATTTACAAAACGTTACGTATAAATTGTCCGTCTGACGCGATAAGTTAATTTTCGATCTCCGAGCAACTGTATTTACGTGGTGGGCCACATTTATTCCCGTCACTACGCAGGGACTCGAATCCATTTATTCATACCTTCCTTTATAAGGTACCGTCGGCGTCAGCTAGATTCAGGAATCGTGTCACGTAAAAAATATCAGTTTCATTAGGTCTGGCAACCCTATAACGTCACCCTGTACCCTCGTGTTGAAGGCAGTCATCACGGTTTTATTAGGGATCGCGATATTCGCTTCACGCGAAGGTCTACGTAACAGATATGATATTTCTGGGGACGTCAGCTTTCCTGTGGGACCGTAGACAATATTTCATATTACATGCCTCGTCAACAAATATGCATCCAGCGGAATTTTTGTCTGCAGGAAGAACTTCACCGCGTTGTACATACATTTTGCACGCGTCGTTTTGATTAATCGATTGTTCGAGTCTTAAGAGCCTCGCGGGTCTCGTCGCATGTCAGTGAAATATCGGCGGTGCTCTCGGGGCCTGGAACGCGTGACAATAACTCCGTTAATAATGAGATACAAGCAGGGGCCGTGGCCGGATACTTATTAGGCGCGTGGCCCAGCATGCTGATAGAGCTTTAATTCTGAATACCGCGATATGACGAGGGGGCGGCCGGACGGGGGGCACGCGTGTTTTCGGAGGCCTAAACGATGCATGGAATTACCATGGAATGTGATCGTTCGAGCTATGCGGCCTCATTACCGCATTAGCGTAATTAGATGTCTATTACAGATCGGCGGGGATCGGCACGGCGGCGCGTAGAGTAGCAGCAGCTACGCCGGTAGCGCGTTTATAGTTAATGCGGCATTACACGCGCGGCGGGCATCTTCTAATAATTGAGACGCGGTCGACAGCCAGCCGGGATCGCGGTCGGTTTTCGAATGAACCGAGGAGCAATGATCGTGATCATGCCCATGTCCCGCATATTACACGGAATTAAGCGTGCATACATCGGGTACCGGGTGTATCGATGGGTCGACGTGTAATCTGAAACCATTTAACTCTTTGCGTTCGAGAGGTGACTCTCAGTCACGAATTTGTTTCATAAAATAATTGTTATGTAGGTGAATAATTATTGCTTCGATATATTATTGATTGAATTAAACATAATTATTATGAAATATATAGATATATTAATTTAATTTAACCCTTTGACTGCTATGGGCGCATTTAAGCGTCCGACGCAAGCCGATATGCACCTATGGGCGCACATGTGCTCTCGGTGATTTTCTTATCCTTCCGAAAGTCTTCCGAGTACTCAGCAGTCAAAGGGTTAAAAAATGTCGAAAGAAAAAATTATTAATAATTTTAAAACATTAATTTGTATATAAGAAATTCACGAAATATTTGTGGAAAAATTCTATGAGTGCAAAGGGTTAACACTAGAAAGACTGAAACTTAGCATATATCTATATTGCCTAAAAGCAATCGAAATGACTTCATTGGGAGAGAATAACTAATGTGTAAAGAAATTTATTTAAAATTAATTTTTACTATTTTCTTATATTATTTACAGTCGTAAAACAGTTTATTAGCAGATATTAACAATAAAAAACATTTCTAAAAAATGGTATCATTGTATACATAATTCTTCTTCTAATTGAAATTGAAAAGCAGTCAAAATGAACTCCTTGGGCAATCTAGTATTAACGTGTTCCAAACATTTAACCAACGTGCAAGTATTTTTACGCTTCATTTGTTCTCTTAATGCAATTAAAAAGATTGAAGGGAGAGCCTGTTCAAATGGGATGTGTCAATGTGTAAAATGAGAAAGCATGGAACTTTAACCGGTAAAAATCGAGTATTCCGTAGCGACGTTTAACGAAACTTGCATCCAACGTTTCTTGTGCTTTGAGCTTCTCGAAAGGAACAAGGGACGAAGTCAATTAAAGCATTCCTACCGGGGAACTTCCGTTTAAAGCTTGCCGCCGTGGTGCTCTTTGAAATCCTTCCACGGTTGTACCCGCGTACATTTTAACGAGAACCGTTTAAAAGCCTTAAAAATACGGCTGCCGTTTATCGATCTACTACTACCAACCCCCGCGGTACGTTCGATTCCGTTCAGTTCAGTTTCGCGACCGGCCGGGGGCGAATGTATTTTTCTTCGGCTGGAACGTCGGACGGTTATCGCGCTAAAATTTAATTGAAATGCAAGAG
>SHCU01000891.1:15111-28403 GCA_004307685.1 Ceratina australensis | reverse complement strand
GTCCAACTTACTTTTTAATGATCGCACTCGTCCAACTCGCGTTTGATTACAGTTCGAATTACTAACATTCAAATTGCACGAGTCATTTATTCTGAAAGTGGTCTACGTTCAACTTAAAAAAAATTAACCTAGTTTTACTGGTTAATGGGGTATATTCAAATGAAAAACTCTATATTATAGTGTATTACGAAAAGTCTTTTCACCTCGACTAACAAAAATGCGTATTGAAATTCTCAACTTCCAGAGTTACAAAGGAATGCAATTGCCTGGGTCTGCAAAACATTTATTGCACCCTTTGGCTCTTAAGGTTCGAGATAGGGCTAGAGGCCCATTGACTAAACATAAACAAGAGATAAACTCTTTTTTATAAGTGTGGTGAATTTTTCTTAGCAAGCTGATTTGTTTTTGCTTATTTTGTAATCATAAAAATTCAACAAGTTTTAGTATTTGCATTTCTATATTATCTTACAATTATTATAATAATTGTTATTATTTTAGTAGGGATTATAGATATACTTAACCAGTATGGCTCAATGGCATCCAATACGTATATCTTTACTTTTATTGAAACTCTTAAATATCTCAATTTAAGTTTGACACTAGATTGACCAAGAAGTCATTTTGACTGCTTTTTAGCAACATAGATATACACTAAGTTTCAGTCTTTCTAGTGTTAAATAGACTTGGAGTATTTTCAAAATAAACGGCCCCATATATGTACTCGTTTTTTCACTGTAACTCTTTCGGCAAACCGAGTCGCGATTAACCGTGGTAACATATACCTCATAGAAAATGCAAGAAAAAGGGAATCGATTATCGATAAGCTGATTATCGCCGGGCGGCGCTTATCGAATCTTTATTACTTGCTCCAGCGATCCGGGAAAGTAGAAGTTTTACGGGAGCTTAATTGAAAGTAAAGTGGTAACCCCGGGCCGGGTCAAAACATTTTTCCCGAATCGCGAACTTCCTCGAAGGATTTCCTAGTTACTCGCAGGAGGGATTATAAAATCTCCTGCCACAAAATAACAGGATACTTATTTTTAAGGAGAATGAACGTCGCACACGTTCGTTGCGTTTGCTTCAAGTAACTGAACAATTGGTTTCAATTATAATCCGTCGGGCACAGGGCAACCGTGGTGAACGTAGTTGAAAATTTCGTGTTTGACAAACACGTAAACTCAACAAAGTAGCGAATTAACCGGTACGCATTCGTGAGCCATGAATCCATAATTCATTCGCGAAACTCGACTGGGAACACGGCCGGACAACAAATGTCGGTGGGCGCGAACCATCTTTCTAGAAGTTGTCGCGAAACAACAGTTCCCCCGTCGCGAAATTAAACGCTGTTAGCGAGAACAAACAGCCGCGAGTGGGACGATAATTTCCTATGTAAAAACAGAATTTTATCCCGCTGCACCGAGCAAATAAAACGTCTGCGTACACACTGGCATCGGTCTCAAAACAATGAAAAATTACGAGCGCAACGTCAGATGCCAAAATTAAATATAAAATTCATAATTAGGATTTCTTCTGAAAATATTATATCAAATATTTTTAGACATGGACACATAATGAAATATTTCGTTCTGACATTACGCAAATGTCTAATTACATATTGAATTAGCGAATGTAACGTCAGGTGTCAAACATCATATCTTACATAAAATATGAAATTAATGATGAGAATTTCTACTGACATTATTATTAACTATCGAAAATGGATTTATAATAAAATACTTCGTTGCGAGAAGCATTTAGTTTGAGTCTGAAGATATTAAAAAATCTGTCGATGTAATATCAGATGCCAAAGATTGCATCCCAGATTAAATATAAAAATACTAACGAGAATTTCTTCTGGGATTATTGTACGAAACATTGAAAATGTGAGACATTTTTCGAGATGGACTCACAATGGTTCGTTGTAGAAAGCATTTGAAGAATTACGAGCGTTGGGGGGTGTGCACGGTTGGAAATGGAAATTGCGAAGGTAGACTCGGGTATTTCGCAGTGGCACGCGACTCTCGCGCTCGCTTTTAGATAGCCGAGGGTTGTAACACGATGGAAAATTACAAATTGCTTTCCACTTTTTCCAAAGCAACCCTCGGGTGGTAATCGAGGTAACCGGCGCGGTAATTGCTTAAGCTCGAGACCGGCTAGTTTTTTTGAAAACCCATTCGACGGTGTTATTCGTTAGCGACGACATGCTTTATGATATTACGTAGATTACTTCTCGACTGGTTACATGCCACCCGACAGCTTCTAATTGCATCGAATTTTTACGTATCGTTACGGTCGACGTTTCCGCAGCGACGGTACGAACTTTCGCCCGAGCCAAATAAATTTCCCGGATCTCTAGGGAGTATTAATAAAGTTCAATGAATCATGGTATAAAATCAGCCGTTCATTTTTTGATTAATGGCACGGTTTTAATACGTTTCTTGAGATTCTATCAGGAATTATAACGCCGAAAGGGAAGAAATACAACTGTCTACGCTGAAATAAATGTCTGCCGCTGTCATTGTTGCATCCAGCCACTAATTCATTCTCTATTGTCTGCCGCAGATCGTCGATACGGAGCCAGAAACTGCGGCAGGGGATCAGGAAGCTGTGAAGCAGGAAGACGTAATAGAAATATCCTCCTGTCTACCGCCAGTGGCGTCACCGACCTTTCATATTTTGTTCAGCCGCAAAATACATTAAATAAATATTTGATAATATCTTAAACATGCATTTTCATCAAGTTTTTATAATTCTTTCAAAATATTCTTAAACATTGACAATGCAAGAATTTTAATTAGTCTCGAAAGATCAACTCTCTACTACCACCAGTAGCATCACGTAACTTCCGTATTTAATTGAACCACGAATTAAATACACAATATAAATAGTAGATAATATTTCACCCGTGCATTTTTATGAATTTTCCAATAGTAAGAAATGCAAAAGTTCAGCTTATAATTCTTCGAAGATATTCTTAAATATTTACACAGCAACAATTTTAATTAGCCTCGAGGATGAATCTCACGGACAATTACAATCAGAACAAATTGAATATCCCTTAAGCGATCCCCTACGAGAGGTAGCTATTAGTAACTAAGTTGAAACGTTTCGATGCGAGTCTACGCCGGTGTATCAGAGAGTTCGGATAGAAGGGAGGCAGTAGGTAGACAGAGATTACAGAGCGAGCATTTCGCGCGTACACGCGAGTTCGCCAAGGGATGAGACGTGGGAGTGGCCGTTCGCACAGAGTTACGACTCTCGGTACCCGCCGTTCGTTACTCTATACATAGTACGCGTCTCGTTTCGCCCCACCGACGTGATCCCACCGACTTTTCAAACCAAATCCTCGAGACCGAGCTTCGAGGCACAATCAAACTTCAAACAAATCGATCCTCGGAAATCTTTCTCAAGAGTCTCAATGAAATACTCCCTGTTTATCTGATGCAATCAAAATACACTAATTAGCTACGGTATTTAATATCGAGTAAAGAAATGCAATGTTTATTGATGCATGTATAATTTTATCCATATGTCGAGAAAATAATGGCCATGTTATATGGCCATTATTTTTTTTTTATTAAATATTGTATTTAAATATTTTATTTAAATTAAGTATGGCCAAAATATTGGTTATATTCGATGGAAATGCTCTGTTTTTGATGAACGACGTACATCGTTTATAATAAGATTAAGAAAATTAAATCTACCTCTTTCGACTGCTCTTCCTTGTCCCTTTTACCTAAAAATCGAGCTCCAAAATTTGTCTAACGGTATATTTGATAGAAATGATATAGAGTAGAGAAGTCAGCTACGAACGTGTTTCTCCAATAGAAAAGGAACAAAAGCCTACTTACTTCTCTTTCTTTAACGATCATAATATCAGCATCATAACTCTCCATGATATATCAATTTGATATGATGAAATGCCGTTAAACAAAGAGGGGTCATAAATCTTACTCTTTCTCATTCTAACAGCATGTCAATTCTGCTTACAGAGAGCCTATGGCTTCTCTACTCTATCTATATCATGATACATTTATTCTTAAAAGGATGTAAGCTTCAGATTTAAGTTTCCTGTAAACCTCAACCTTAAAAATAGTAAGAGTAATCTCAGTTATGGAAATGATACATAGAATAGTGTGTCTTGCCAAAAAGTGTCCCTTGATTTTTTCTGTTTTAAAAAAAGAAAAAAGGCTGATGGTCCTATCTGTCACTCTGTAATAATAGCAAAACTAATATGAACCATACATCATTAGAGAAGGACAGATGGGACATCTGATTCTCTTTCTCTCCTCATCGCGGGACATTTTCACTTACAGAGGTGCCTATGGCTCACCTATCGTACAAACTACGACGCAAAATAACTTCTTCGTCGAAGTTAAAATTGCTTTAATTAGAAAAAAAGTGTAACTTTAAATTCTCATTTTATATAAAACCAGGAAGTACAAGAGCGTGCGTTTATCTATCTCGAGTAGCTATTTCCTGGTTGTGATTGGAGCGGGACGCGGACCCGCGGCGAGGATCGTGGGCGAGGCGAGTTTCTTTGATGGAAGCGCGCGCGTACCGAGCGAAGGCCTGGAATTTCCTTGGCCGAGCGGCGGCGCGCGTCGGGGCCCGGGCGTCCTTGCAACTTTCTTTCATCCGGTCTTACGCTGGCGAGCAGGAAAATTAAATGCCTACCGCACTCGCTACCTCCAGGAGGTAATGCGATTGAACTTGGTCGGCCGGCGTGAGATATACTTACTCCTTGTAGCCGGTAGCCGGTTTCTCGATTTTATGCTCGGTAGACCCTCGCGCTCCTGTGTTGGTTTTAACAGATTCAACCACGATGACTCGCGAGCTTCTCCGTTTAATTTATCGTACAGTCCGCTTATTATAAAAGTTGCCACGGCGAAAGTGAATATCGCTGCGTTCGCCCTCTGCGAATAATCCTCCGATTTTATGCACTCCTAGCTTGATGTCCTTTGTTCATAAATTCGCTAGCGCACTTTACGACATGGATTTCTGCTAGCTTATTTAAATATGTTGTCAAACGTTTCATAAAAAAAAACAGTAGCAGCTAGACTGTTCGTAATTTCTCTAATATATAAATATATTATTTAATACTTCACCGAATAAAATCTCTTGGCGAAATGTATGTATTCTAATAATTAAAAGCGAACGTGTGAGGAGCTTGGGAGCATCGATCAGGGTTTTCATCAATTCTCGAGCCCGGCCCCGAAGACCGAAATTGGCCGGGGCATCAAACATCGCGAAACGTCTCGGGGAGTGCACGCCCTCGAGTAGTTTTTAAGCGGAATGACGTTAACTAAATCACGGGATCGCGTCAGGCCATAATTAGGCGAGCCGGTTGAGTTAACCGGTAAAAGTGGCCCGGTAGAGTTGTTCGCGTGGTTCATCGGAGGGAATCAAGCATCGCGCGTCGCCGTCGCCCCGTTAATATTACCCCGGCGCCAGAGTTGTAATTAGTTAACGAACGTACGAGATAATTAGCGGAATGATACCCGGGGTTGAAGCGCGGCCAGTAATTGATCGATATCTCTCCGACGGTGAAAACACGAGTCCGGTACAAGCAACCGGACCGTGGCCGAAGTCATTAATCTGGCCAACTCCCGGTATCAAGATGACCCCGCCGACCCGTATGATCGATTCTACTCGAATTAACATCTTTGTTTTCGCGTGTTCCGCGCAAACCCCCGCGGGGAATCTGCATTAGAATAACATGTATCATTGCCGAATTTCACTGTTCCAGACGTAAATCTAAACAGCATCGAAATAAAGTTCACCAGCCACCGAGGCTTTGCCCATGCGAACAATTTTGTTTTATAGAAAAATGGTTTAGACCGATGGGATGCTATAGTTTTCATTATAAATTCAATTGCAAATTTCAAACGACTACTTTGCCCACAGGCAAATATCAAATATGTATGAAATGCCAAATGTTCATGGTGATCGATCGAACGGTATAGAAGTATACGTGCTAAGTTTAAGTGTCTCAGCTAATGGTGAATTCCAATAAAATTGATAAATTGAATGTCCTCCACGAAAAGATATACATGTATCAACTTTCATTCAATCATCTATTTTTATATATATATAGATAATGCATTCAGAGGAAGTTGTCTAGACTTTAATTAAGGCACTACAGCTTTTAATTCGCAGTAAAGAGAGTACCATAATATATACATATATATAGACAATTCCTGTTCAGATTTCGAACCGTCAGCAAAGCACTCAACGCTAAAAGCCAGTGGCGAGAGAGCCGAAGACAATTATTAACGACGGCCGTCATCTTTATCTCTCCCTCTAACGTCGTTATCGGTATACAGCGCAACAGTAATGCCGGCGAGCGAGCTAAAGCGAACATCACCCACCGTCACGGGGCACAGTCCCGCGCGGAGTCAAACCTGTTTGTCCCTTAGACCTTTGTCTATCAATCCCGCGGCTCTGTTAACCGAAATCGAGAATCGAACAAACACCGCGATGGCATTCGGCCGATGCCGCGCGTAAGCCTCATCGAGACCCCTTGGAAAGTGGGGTTTATGGTGTCCCGAGTAGGGGACACCGACTGTCAGTCGATCGTTGCCACGGGATTACGGCTGCCATTATGCCGGGCAAAGGCCAATCTTCGCCGCCTAGCTCCCGGCCCTTTGTTCAACGTTTACCCTCCTCCTCCTCCGACTACCTTCGACCCCTCGCACTTGTTACTCCGCGAAGAGAAATTCCATTCCGAATCAGCCGGATCCGAGAGATTAGCTCCATTGACCAACAATGCCGCATTGTGTACGCCCGCATTGCTTTCGGACGCCCCGCTTCCGTTTTACCGACTTCCTACTATCTAACGCTTCCATCGGAATTAAATGGGAATCGAACTCTGTCGTTTTTTAACGATGAAATATCGCCTTCAATCATTTCCCGAAAACAGTATCTGTTTGTCCTACAATATCATTTATCATAGAATCTCATAAAGAAAAATAAAATAATTTATATAACTTTTTATAATTTCTGTATATCTCGTCAATAAAATCTGGATTTTTTTTATCGAATGATAATACTTCTTATTAATTTAACGGATGCGAGGAATGTCCTTCGAAATGTTCGAAGAGTACATTCCGTTCTTTAACGATGAAATAACGCCTTCAATCATTTCCCGAAACAGTATCTGCTTTATCCTACAGCATCATTTATCATAGAATCCCATAAAAAAAATAAAATAATTTATATAACTTTTTATAATTTCTATATATCTCGTCAATAAAATCTGGATTTTTTTTATCGAATAATAATACTTCTTATTAATTTAACGGACGCGAGGAATGTCCTTCTTTTATGGGCGTTCGTCATCGAAGAGTACATTCCGTTTGTGTTGCTTTACGGTAGATTTTACGAGTACCTCGCTAATGTCGACGAGTCGGCATCCGTTACGACTGTCCTCAGAGCTTTTCAAACCGTGGCTATCCCTCAACAACGACGTCTAGCCGTTGTACTCGAGGTGTATACTTTCTAACGTTCGCGCGGATTTATAACGAGACTTACAACCGTGGAAAATATTTATAACGTGTCCTTTATGGTTCCGTTCCTGTCCTGAGGTTTTTTAATACCGCGCTGTCCTCCGTCTCTACGCGTCTATTAAACATCGCGCGTGATGAATGGCGTAGTTGACGTTCCTTTCACTGAAATATCTTAAGCACGCTGTTAGACCTACTTAACGCTTCTCTCATCTCGGAGAATTCAATCTTAATTTCTCACGTTTAATTGTTTATGGCTATTAGGATTTCTTTGATTTCATAATAAGGTGAGTTGAATCAGGTGATAAAAGTCAAGCGTAGAGCTTGAAGGTGGGATCTCAAGGCTTTATTTGAATAAAACGAGTTGTTGAAGATGTAAAAATACTTCGAAGGATCGAGAGATCTTGAAGGAGCATCAGATTTCCTTGTTAACTCCGCATCGAGCATAATACCCCGTCGATGAAAGTAAATCGAGCCGGGAGGGCGAACAATGCTCTCGCAAAATCGAACTCGTTTCGAAACACAAAGATGGAAAAACCGTGGAAGTCCCCATTGTCATGGAAATATCGCGAAAAAACGGGTCGTGCAAAGTTCTGAAACCTTGGCGCAATCTCGCGCACATTACATTATGCATACTCGGCGTGTGTACAGGCAGGCTAAGAAATATTCGAGATCCGACGGAATAAAAATTTTTCAACGAAACTTCCGCCCGATGACTGGGCCGATCGTGAATTCCATTTATGTCGGCGCGGCAAAGGATTGGCAGGGATAATTCCGAACAGATCCGACAAGCTGCGCCTCTCTGATTGGCCATTGTGACCTCGAATCGAATTAACTACTCGCAAGCGTCGGGCAAGGTCCTTGGGAACCCTTGAACCCGAAAGGTCGCCCGTTATCGCGTTGCCTTTTTACGAATTCATCTCGTGGGCGTGTGTCGCGCCGCATTATCGAGTTACGCGTCGTACACGCGGTTTTCGTTTACCCGCTGATGAATCCTGAGAACCTGTCACGGGCAACGACAAGAGCCGCGCGAAACTTTCCTAGCTGCCAGTCACACCGGCGGGCCGAATTACATTCTGATAAAACATATATTCAAATAATCCGAATGAACTCGATTACGCGAATTCGGGAAACCAATTTACCGAGGGGCCGATTCTTTGCAGACGCCAAATTTTATTTTCGGGATTGTTCGACGGGAAAAGACGAGGCCAATTGCAAGGCTGCAACAAATGTCCGGTTTCGCGAGGGAGACACGTTGCAGGGCCCTCGACTTTCCGCGAATTTCAATCAGCCCGGAGCTTTCGACGAACCGACGGCCGCTCGTAAAATCCAGGTTCCTCCTGGAAGGCTATAATCAGTTTATAGACAACAATACACCTTGCCCGCGAATCTCGGAATGCAATTTTTCAAATAAAAAAACGTGTCTGTCAGGCGAACCCATTGAAGATTTCCTGCATCCTCACCTGACCTCATCAGCCATTCTTTTAACTCTTCGAGCCACTGAATTAAAAATGTCCCACTCTTTTTTGGTGAACATTTTTAATCCTCCATATTTCGTCTTACGTAAAGCTATTGGTAACACTTTCATATAATTAAATTATTATATTATTATTTGTCCACATTTTAATATTATGTGATTTCTTTGCTACTAAAAATATACCAATTTTCTTTCACTTAAAACGTAACAAAAATCGACCTATTTTATTATTCGAAATCGTGTGAAGAGTTAATAGAAAATCGCGAGAAGCAGCATTCCGTTTTTGATTTAACGAAAGTATCGAGGGACGAAGATCGGAAGCCGGGGTTTCATTCACGGAAGCAGGGGCTCAAAATTGCAGGGTTTGAACAGGGTGAAGAGATATCTGGGAAGCATCGGCGGTCGTAGAACACCGAGAAGTAGGTAAGAGAGGTACCTGAGCGGCCAGGAGGAAGTTCCCTCGCCACCCATGCCATTAACGGAATCCCCATAAAATCTAACGGCTGGCAAGGGTGGGAAACGGGGGACGGAGAGGGTGGAACAGACTGGCGCAGTGCAACCGATGGAAGGAGTGCACTTCTCCTCTGGAAGCCTAGGTCCAGCTTTATTTACCAGAGTTTATTTACCGTGATCCTAACGCCGCTGCGAGTTCACCGGGTCGAATTGTACATGTACGTGTACATATATATATGTATGTATACGTATAATATATATGTATATACATATATTTGGAACGGCTGTTGACTCATGGTATTCCCGGGTTTGGAACCCTCGGTTTACCGAGTCTTGTCCCCCGGTTCTCGCGTTTGTCAAGCGAAAATTCTTCTCCCGCCCTCCCACGCTCAAGCGGTAATGGCTCTTCGCCTATCGTCAGCGAAGCAGTAGTACGGATCGGAATTCTCGTAAAACGAAGGGAATTGAGACCTTGAACAAGACTTCGTGGCTATCGCTGTCCGGCGATGGCATTCGATTCGCGGGTTTCGAGTAACAAATGTACGTAGCTCGGACATTAATTATTATCATTCCCCGAAGACTCTCGATGGAAAATAAAATAATCCCGCGGAACACCGTCGAACACGATTCCGAGCAGCTGCGACGGGAAAGAAAAACCGTAGCAGGGAAAAAAATAAAATAAAATGTCGGGTAAATAAAACTGGGGACGCGTGACGCGGTGCGCCAAACCCATTCGTTAAAACTTTCATTCGCCGCGGTTTTCTCATTCCGCGCGTTGATTCCGCGATCGACCGCCGCGCGGGAGAGACGGCGACGGGACGTCGAAAATGAAAATTCATAAATCGGTCAGCGCTGGCTGAATGAAAAAAAAAAGAGGAGGAAGAAAAAAGCCGGACAACAACAACAAACACCCATTGTCCGTTCCTGTCGTCTATGCATCGCCCGTTCCGCCCACGCTGCTGCTTCTTCAAATCCTCGTTAAAAAGTTAAAGTAGATTCACGAGTGGTCAGACCGTCTCTACTCCGTATCTCTTTCCGGTTCCAACTTTTATCTCGTCTCTTCGGAGATTAAAAAATAAACAATTTGTCATAAACTTGTAGAAATGTGTCCGAAGAAATTGTACAACTTGAGGAAATAGTCCCGGGACAGTTATACAAATTTATGCTACATTTTTAATCTATGATTCTCGTCATGAGTGAATGTACTTGGGTACAGTGCAGTTTTCGTTGGGAACAGGTACAGCTTCGGACAATTATTCCGGACTCACTACTACTTATGTGTGAATTCCCTAGCGGGGCAATATTCAAAAGCAGTGATAGGTCTATGCCTCATTTTTGCAGTGCTCGGTCTGACATTAACGCTGCTAGCTTCTGACATAATTTTTACGTTTCGAAATAAAAACAATTTTAACCTGTACCTTGACACACAATTACTAATATAACATTAATGAATAATACTATAAATATTAATTGAGCTAAGAAGTGTATAAACAGTAAGCACTTACAATTTAAAGTCTTAATTAAGCTAAGAAATAAACTCTTACGTCTTAAAATGTTAATTAAATTAATATGTAAATAGGCAATAAATAAGTATAAGAAAATATAAAAAATAAAAACATAAATAAATAAGTGAACAGAACATATATTATTTTCTTCATTTATATATTGCGCAGATTGTCGCGTATTTATGCATTCAGGCTCGGAATGAAATTACATTAATAATTGTTTATCAAGATGCAGGTTAAAACTGTTTTTATTTCGAAACGTCAAAATTATATCTGAAACCAGCAACATTTTAATGCCAGATCAAGCACTGAAAAAATAAGGCATAGATTTATTATTACTTTTGAATATTGTCCCAATAGGGGACTCACACATAAGCAGTAGTAGGTCCGGAATAATTGTCCGAAGCTGTACATCCACTCGTGACGGGAAAAAAAGAATAAATCCGTAATTAGCCAAGAATTATGAGCTTAACGAACGTTAAGGTGTGGCATAAAACGATACGATTGGGTGAACCGTGTAACTTGGCTGATTGTAGAATATAGTATGTCAAAGGATGAATGGGACAGGGAAATGCGGTCCATTTGACAGGCGCAGGTAACTAAAGGGCATCGTCGTCATTGAAATTACCGATTTTACCCGGCCGGTATATATAAGTACGTGTACGCCGCGGGAATAACATAGTTGCGTGAAATAACATAGCTCCGTGCAACAAACGATCCCCGCGGCTTACGCGGCGAACTCCGATAATTGAATATTGATCGGTCTTACATATCTGCTGGCTGCCGCCCGGTCAAAGATCGCGTATCGTGTATTCATTGCCGACGTCGTTACGTAAACCCATTTCCAGCTTTGACGGTGCCGTTTAAACGGTCTGTTGATTGCGCCACGTTTTTTTTTTACCAATTCATTTTTACGGGAATATTGTTCCGGGGAAATAAAAAATCAAGAAGGTCTGTTCAAATATTCGTTCGTCCGTTTCGCAGCGATCGATTTTTTGATCAATACGTAAAACTATAAGAAGCGAAACAAAAATCGGAAAAGAAAATTACTTGGAACGAATTGATCATTCGTTCTTTAATGAATATTTAAAATGATCAAACATTCATATTGAAAATCGTAGTTAATCGTAGGAATTGGTAAGGACTCGAAACAGCAGTAGATGGGCGGTAAACGAGAATTACTTGGAACAACTTAATCATTGTGCGGGCTCACGTTCGAAGTTGGCGCGGGGGCGTAAATTATTATTTTTGGCACGGTAGCCACGCAGCGGCGGCGGCAGTGACGGGGGGGAATGAAAACAGAACTCGGAAATTCGCGAGAGATCGACGAGCGAACCGGGAAAACGTGCAGAACGAAGATTTACGACTTTATTTTTACACACGGGAGAGAGAAAGAGAGAGAGAGAGAGAGTGGGGAGTTTCGGGGGGTTACAAAGCTCGAATTCGTGCGGATCCTGAAAGTCGCCCGGAAGGGATTCTCCTCGCCGCGTGTGCGAATCGATGAATCGAGCTCTCGACTAACCAAATGCGAACACCTTTGCTGCCTCGTAAAAAAAGAAACCCTTCTTGTGTTCTCGTTCCTGCAGAATTTTTATTTTCGACCCGGTTGCATTTAAATGCTGTTCTCAAGAAAATGAAACAATTTTTGGTGGAGCGTCGATGCTGCGAAAGAGAGAATAGAAATTTCTTGTTTCAAGAAAATGTTCAGAAGTGAAATCGCGAAAAAATATAAATTATATTCGCGAGTGATTGACAGCAAATTACAAGTTTGTCCGAGACATTTCAAAGCAGTCAATGAGTCATAATAAAGAATGGCCACGATGTTCAGGCGAACTCAAAAAGATAAAAATGATTTCACCACGCGGTCAGAACTGTAGGGAACGAGCATTAACTGGCAGCCAACGTGGAGCCAGTAACGCAGTGAAATGAACGCTTCTGCGGTCGCGGTAATTAAATATCGGTTCTCACGGTGGTG
Source organism: Ceratina australensis (assembly GCA_004307685.1). Classification (NCBI taxonomy): domain Eukaryota; kingdom Metazoa; phylum Arthropoda; class Insecta; order Hymenoptera; family Apidae; genus Ceratina; species Ceratina australensis. The sequence goes on along the minus strand of SHCU01000891.1, from coordinate 15,485 downwards.
CGTTGCTCGTTACCCGTTACTGTTTGCCAGGAAATCCAGGTTGCCGATGACCTTTTGTTTCCCGCTCGTCTGTTCAACGCTGCGTCATCGCGTCTGCCGATTTACGACTCGAATCGGCGAATCCCGATCGATCCGATGCTCCTCCACCAGGGAATGGTCATTGTGCCTTCTGTTATCAGTTAGATTTTCATTCTCTCCGTTCCGTTTATATTAATTCATTCATTTTTCATTGTCTGTATTTTCAGCTATTTTTTATATCTTGTAAGAAATTCGTTTACTGAGTCTGAAATTCTTGGTTTGTTAATTCTGTGTAAACCACCCTGAGAGTCCATCAAGAAATGGTTATTGTGTTTTCTGTTATCAGTTACACTTTC
>SHCU01000891.1:4194-14259 GCA_004307685.1 Ceratina australensis | reverse complement strand
AGTTTTCAGTATCTGCATAAGTTCCATTCTTGCATAAGAGTCTTAAATTCTTGGTTTATTAATCCTGTGTAAATCTTCATGAGAGGCCAGGAAATGGCCATTGTGCCTTCTGTTATCAGTCACACTTTCATTCTCTCATTCAACTTTCCAGTACCTGCATTTTTGATCAACTTTTATATTTATTAAGAAATTAATTGACTGATTAATAGCATTTTTTCTATGTCACTTATTAATGATTCTGATTGTCATATTTTAAATTCGACTCTTGGTCCATCGATCCTGTACAAAGTACTTTGCGAGACTGTGTGGATGGTCTAATCGCGATTCTCTCTGGCCACCGGACAATTTTTCGAGCAGGACGATTCACGGATCGCAGTAATTACACCCAGGGAACGTACGAGCCACATAAATTGGCCGAATCGAATTGGAACCGAAAGGTACGTGTAACACCGGCTAGACTCTTTGGTTGCTCGCTTCCAGGGATCGATCCCGCGTTCAAGGAACGTGGGGAAAAAAGAACGTAAGGGAAAATCGATCGGCGTGTCGAGCAGCGAATCGAGCAACGCTGTTGATTCACGTGAACTCGTGGGTTCGTTTTCGCGGAATGTCGGCCACCCTCGCTCTCTCTCTCTCTCTCTCTCTCTCTCTCTCTCGTTCGTTCCCGATTTCATTGTTCGCCATCCACGGGAATTCCGTACGCGGACTCGGATTCCGAACAAATTGATTCGTAATTGTTCGGCCCGTACGTTCCGGGACTACTTTCCTCCTTCTTGAGTATCCTTTGATCCCGGCTGAAACTATTTGCCAAACTGATCCTGATACATTCCGTTCGCCATTTTTCCCTTACTCAAGCGTTGTCAATTAAAATTAACAGACTTCAATATCCAAGGAAATATCAATTAAATAATATCTCGATTCCATTATATCATTATAATTAACCCTTTGCACTCGAGATGTAACTCATGGTACAACTACTTACTTTATAAAATAATTTACTGCCATATAACTAATTAACATACTACAAAAAATTAATATTAATTTCATATTATAATCATTTAATGAAATACAGTGCTCAAGGTAAAAACATAAATCCTATTTATTAATTCGTACGTGAGATCATTCTCAATTAGCTATAAGAAATTCGTCAAATATTTGCGGGGAAATTGGTCGAGCACAGAAGAAGTAACCGCGAAATATCCATGTGAAATTTTAATTCGACCGATTGCCCGATCGGCATTGCGAGCCGGATCGAAAAGAGAAACGAAGTCGTTCGTAACGTTTCCGGTGGAAAGAAGTTGCTCGTGACTTCAGGATCGAACCGTGCCGCGGAACTAATTTCATTTCGCTCACGGGCTGCGAGAAACTGTATCGCTATAAATACAATTCCCCGGGCTGTTTCTAATGTAATCGTCCGATCCAGCAGCGTGGCGTAACGCGAGAGCAGCTCCGGGATAACTTTCGACGGCCCGATACGAACGAATAAATTGCTAGAATTCGTACAGGTGTATCGAGTATATCTTGGGACAATGATCCCTGGCCAATTCGGTCTTGTGTTAATTTTCCCCAGACGGAGATTCAAGACGAGTAACAAGTCTATGTTTTGGTTCAATGCTCGACTTATTTTGAAGCTGAGCAAAAATTAACCCTTTGCGGACGGGACGGTTCGAAGTGAACCGTACCGAGGTGCCGAGCTGCTGCCGCGATAGTCATTTAAAATTGCCAGCGCATATATATCGGCCATCGACATGCATTTAGGTGGGACACATATATGCGTTTCTCGGCTCTATCAACTGTTTTCGCCAAACGCATATAGGCCGAGTTCTTCGGCCAATTTGATGATTCGCGTAAAACGCATATATGCGGCGCTCGTCCGCAAAGAGTTAATGAAGAGACAACAAATAGATCAAGCATGTAGTAGCTACTGATAAAATATTAATTGAGCGAATATTCGAGTAAATATTAAGTAATTTAATAAACGAATTAATTAATAGACAAGAAACGAAACTAATTAATTATTAATAGACAATATAAAAAGTGGTAAAAAATTAATTTAAGCCGGATCGAACATGACACTGCATTGTTTTCATTCAATCGGCGAATCGTTAGGCTACGTTCGATGAAATTCCTTGCACACTCCGTGGAGTCGGCATCGATCCACGAGGCAAAATGTTTCTCTCGTAACGCGAAAGCCGAAGCGGGGAAATTGATTGATTCGTCGGACGATCGAACGTTTCGCGAGTAGTTGCCTTTTACGTCAGTTTACCCCGAGTCATGAGTTAGTTTGTGACGGAAAACATGGGAAGCCTGTTACGGCTGCTTCCGCGAACCGTACACCGAGCGAGGCTCTAAGTTACGCTACCCAAGGCGAAATTGCAGCAAAAAGGAATTTCAGCGAGGGAATACCGTTTTGTTCGAAAAGATCAATGAAGTTACTATCTATAAATGATCGTCGTTTCCTGTTCACTTAATTCTCGCAAATATAAAGTCTAATATTTCCAATTGAAAAATAAGTCGTAACGTCACTCGATTTAATTGACTTTATCACATTTATCTACGTCCAATTAGTGCAGCGAAGGGAAATAAAACGAGTACTAAAATCTAGTTAACACCTGTTTCAACTGTTCATAGGGGGGGAAGAAATGGAAGAAGAGAAAAAAGGGTAAGTCCTGTTCCGCTCTGGAGAGGTCCCTCGATCATGGAAAAAGGGCCGAGAAGCGGCGGGTCTGACAAAAAAGCTCGCACGCCTTCCGACGTTCGACTCAATTAAGCAAACCTCGGCCCAGGGGCCGGGCTGCTGCTGCTGCTCGTTGACAAAGTACGACATCATTGTTCCTTTATGGCCGACCCTAAATAAGAGGGTCTACCAGCATATTGAGCAGCGGTCCAACAGATGAAGACAGGCAGCGCGGGACCGCGGTAAAAACTCGGGACTCGCGATTCCCTTGTTCGAAATGGGTGCTCCTCCTCTCGGTACAGTTCCTCGAGACAATATACTCACGGTCGTTTTATCAAAAGTGTAAGCTTGCAAAAATGTTCCTCTACGTTTCACTATGACTCTAGTGATTAAATATTGGGAATATATTGATATTGGGAGTTCAAGTAATAACAGTTTACTGCTATACAAAAAGGCCCTTGAAGTAACTGTCTTTGATGTTTCTTAATTCAATAATATTTTTAACAAATTTAGGGAAAACCTTAGACCTAACCTTTAACCTTAGACTTAACTTAAAACCTTAGATTAAAATTTTAAATTGCAATTCTGAATTTCAATTAATTTAATATTCACATAATTAAGTCCAAGATCATTTTAACCATTTGGTTGGCTGTGTCTCTTCGAGGACGTGTCGCGAAAGAAGAGCAGAAAGAAATCAGGAAAGAAAGAACACGAATGGGGGGGAAGGAAGGGAGAACACGTTGTCAGTCACTCAGCAGGAACGTTGAAGTTCGCTCGACGATGTGGGTACTCGAGAGTTTCTGTCCTCGTCCCAGCCTCTTTCCCCTCTTTATTCGACGAGTTAAATTTTCTACATGGATTTGCAGTACGATAGAAGATTTATTAATATCTATTGTGAAATCCTGTATCATTGATTATTCTCTACACGTATTAATAATCCTTTAATGTGGTACTGTTAACAGGATGCAAAAGTTGATCAGATTGATAAATCGATTTATAATCATTATTTATGTATGTATGATTCCAATGAACAATTCCTTTACTAATTAAATATCATATTAAAAGCCACTAGTAATACACTTGCGAATATCATAATTTCATACCCATGAATTTAAATCACTATGATAGAGAATATATTTCAAATATTTGAAACTGAATTTCGACTCTGACATGCTGTAAGTATTATACTTGGGAATAGAGTCATCCGGGACAAAACGGAGATCATTCAATTAGCCCGATCCGGCGTTCAATTGGACGAAATTTATTTCTTGAAAAGAGCGCAGGCGAGCAGAGAGGAATTTTTTCGCGTTTCGCCTTGTTTCGTTCGCTCGGCGGTGCCGGCAGGGGAAGAGAGGGACGTCCGGACAGAAAGCACGAAGATCGTCCGCAGTTAATTAAAAATCTGGGACAGCTGGTAGCTCGGTCCGTCGGAATCAAAGCCGCGCTTTAATCGTTCCGCCGAATCGCCAGCTCGGTTGATAAATCTTCAACGACCGATCGCCTCGTGAATCCGTGTCAACGGACTTTTTCCGATCGACGAGATGCGAAAAAGAAGGACAGGGCTACTATCCCAGATATTCAAATGAAAAAAAAGGATCGATGTTAAATGAAAAAACCTTGATTGAATTAATGAGTTGGATTTCACTAGCCCCGTTTTTATTTCCTTCCGCGCGAGCTAAGTCCCTTTTGTGATCGGACGGATCGGGCGATCGAAAAAAAACCGGCGTAAAACATGCGTCGAAATCGTCGGATTTTTCTGCGCCCAGCTTGTAATTAAGCTGAACGCGTGGAAATAGCGCAGAGAGGTAGTGCGGGGCAACGGGCGGCGCCGTTGAAAAACGCGATTGTCCGGTACGAAGCGAATCATTCGACTCGATCGTTGAAAGACGTTTTGTTCGACTGAAGATCTTTCGAAATTAAACAGACTGCTAACAACTTTTAATCGTGATTAATAGAAAATTTGATAGAAGAAGGAGCATCGGCCATCGAGCAAATTTTTTAACACGGTAGAATGACTTGTGTGTGAAATCGGTATATTATCAGTCACGAAGGTGAGACGCGGTGAAGGTGACCACCACGGGTCGGACGTTTCTCTGACACGCTGAAAATATTCCTCCTGTGCGACGTTTCACGAAATATATAGCCGCACTTACCGTAAAAGGGATCAACGCGTATTTTCCAGCACCCGGGGAAACTGGCGCACGGCTCCCGCCATGATTTATGTAAATACCGACGCGCGGATATAGGAAGTGTAACGTTCGCGGCTCGTCCGGGAAACGGGAACGAATAGATCACGATTATCCGACGACAGAGTCCAGGGAACTTGAAGCATACCCGGCCGATACGTTTCACTTTGAATCGAACGGTATAGTAATATCGCTGAATGCAAGTTCCCTCAAAGATTACCGCTGACCAGTTTCGATCTGTACTAATTTCCCTCAGGGGCACAACACTACGTCTTCTTTTTTAAAAAGCACGATCTGTCATTAATTGATGGTCAAAAATTTGAAAAAAAATACAGACATAAATGAATAAAAGAATAAATCTTCTACTCATTTATTTGATGAATTATTTAATTGAACAAAAAAAATAAATCTTTACACATTTAATGAATAAAAAATAAATCTTTTATTCATTAATTGAGCTGAAGCTTGACCAAAAAATCATTGTCACAAGTTGTACAAACCATTTTATCTCACGTTATAGATAATGGTATCGCAAACTGGATCACATTATAGACTAGTCAATAAAATCCTAATCAATTGTCCGAAGCGATTTTACAGTTGAATATCTTCCGGATGGAAGTAGTGGAAAGAATTCGACGTTGCATCGTGCAGTTAGCGTCCGGCAACGGGATCGTTGCCAGGCACCGTGTAATAATGCGAAAGTTATTGCAATCTCGTTGGGAGACGTTCCTCTCCCGGGGCTCGATAAATCGTGGACAGGCAGCGCGGGTCAGCCCGAGGGGCAAAAGGACTGAGAACCGATCCTCCAAAGACGTATTTTACTTCGAACGTCGACGACTCCGAGGAGGAGGAGGAGAAGGAGATGGGATTGTTTCGACGATAGTCGCCGAGTGCCTCGGTATCGCGAGAATTTGATTAGATTTTCCCTTTACGCGATATTGAGTTTCAGAGGGAGGGCCGGGAATTTAGAACAGTCGCCAGCAAAAGATACGTGGCATCGGGAAACTTGTTACAGGCGAACTTTATTCGCCGGCAGACGGCCGAATCGATAATTAAATTCTGTCCGGTTGCCTTCGACGTTTTACCGATTCAAATGGCTTGCTAAATCTTCGTACAACAGCGTTTCATAAAATACATAATCAAACATCGCGGCTATTAGCGTAACAGGATTTTCACTATGTTTACGACATTAGGATTGTCCCCCATTCAATTTGGCAATAGTCAATTACCAATAAACGGAGCAATCATGATTCCAGTTCGTTTCGAACGAAGATTGCTGAGAGCGAGATGATCGCAAGAAGTGGAAGAGGACAGGAGAGAGAAGAATTCGAGCCACCGAAGCAGGAAGTTCGTGTACCCCGGCGATCGGTCACGACGCGACGGGCAATCAGGTCTGGACTTCCTGCAGCGTTAGAGGCCTCATAACCTTCGGTTCGGTTCTGCCGTGTGGCTTCTTCTTCGTTCTCCCTCCCCTCCCTTCTTGAACCGGTGAACCCACCGGTTCAAGATTATCCCACGAGAGATTATCTCGTACCGATCGTTCGGTACTCTGCTCGTCATTAGCCTGCTCGCTGCACTTTATTCCCTTCCGTTCGCCTCGTCTTCATTTTATTACCACTACCTAATCGTGTCTCAATCATCGTTACCAGATCATTCAATCGACCGGCTCATTTTTACATATTAAATAATAATAATAACTTCAAATATTAATTGTTCATTCATATGAAATGGAGGAGAATAGAATTTCTATTGAGGTTGAACTCGGTTGAACCGCAAGAAACCGCGAAACAGTCGGTGCATCGAACGGCAATAGTATAATGATCGTATCGCGGCATCGGTGACTATCTCACGTGAATCCTTCGATACGTCCTGCGGTACCTTTCGCAGCAGCGAGAGCTAGATACATACTATATTCCACAGCGTGAGATTATCTTTGCGATCCCGAGTCTCTATTATGATCCGACTGACAAGCTATTTGTAGTCCCCCGAGGAGGAACGGGAAATCTCCGTCCTCGTCTGCTCAAACCATACACTGTCACGCAAAAGTTCCCAGCCTACATTTAATGAAGATCCTTTATCTTTATCAGTTATAATAATATCACTTATAGTTCACTACAATATTTTATATCTATCCTATAAACTGAAATATTAATAAATTTCTTTTACTTTTTATACGATTAATTTCATGTGACATAATTTAATAAATGAAAATTTTAGATATCATCATTTCTAATGATATCAGATAGAGAGTCTTGTGCTTTTGAAAGATAATGTACACGTACGTTTTGTTTTTTACCATCTCGTTCTGATTCATCCTCGAGGACCGGCGTCCTCTTTGTCCCACTGTGGGAGTCACGGCGACGGGACATTTTTACAAGAGCGAACGAGGATCACGAAGCAGCGTACCGTCCCAGACGAGGACTAGAGAGTAGATGCCGGCCCGATATCCTCTCCGACCGGGCCCACTGCACGGACGCGCGGTGCATTTCTGATTTGCGACCGACGAGGGAACCCCCGTTGGTCTCGTCTCTCTTCCATCCCTCCTCGCATTCTTGCCTCTCGCTCTGGCTTCACGAAATTTCAGGTCGATGATCCCGATTCGAGTCAACCAGCGAGATAAACTCGAATCCAGTTTTGAATTAGGTCACAAGTATTTCACGTAAAACGGACTCGTTTGACTCGTCTATTTCCTGTTACCTGAGAATTTTTCAACCGAAGCACTGATTATTAATCGTACACGTACGATTTGTTCGAGATGAAGAATAGACGCCCTCCGGGGGCGAAATTTGAGCAAACCGAAGGCTTGTCGCTTAGAAGTGACTCATAAATATCAGTTAGTCCTGCGGTGACGTTTTCACGGTCCTTTTGATACAGTGGCCCGCGGTCTCGCTGGGTGTTCAAAGACCACAGGGGCCTGAGGAACCTCCCGCGTCATCCTTAGCCTCTTCCCATCCTTAGCCGATTGTCGTCCACCGGCGGCCCGTTTAGCGGTCGTCGGACGGGATTTGTGGTTCGTCGCGTGATGTATCGTCGGTGCCTCGGACCGAGCCGGTCGCCCGCTGGGTCCACGAAAAGGAACCCGGTTTGTCCGAAAACGCCGATGCGACTGGGAGGGAATCGGGATGACCTCGGCTACGATTTGGCCAAGGCCGAGGCCGGTTTCAGAACCGACGCAACCAGACCTCCCAAAACTCTCGCGGCCCCAGCCTTATTTAGGCAACGAGCCTGTCCATAGTAGCTTTAAATCGACTCGCAATTTTCTATGCGTGAAAATTATTCAAAATCGTTGCTCGGACAATTTTACTTCGGTTTCTCCTGTGATTTTTATACATAGGCTGGACCGAGTGCATAATTTCTTATTTCCCTTTTTCCTACCCTCTATCGCAGGGAAACGAGGACTCTCACCTCTATGCACAGAGATAATTCGAGATAAACTCGAGATCAGCGAATCCAGTTTTGAATTAGGTCACAAGTATTTCACGTAAAACGGATTCATCTGATTTATCTATTCTCCGTTATCTGAGAATTTTTCAACCGAGGCAAGACCTCCCGAAACTCTCGCGGGCCCAGCCATATTTAGGCAACGAGCCTGTCCATAGTAGCTTTAAATCGACTCGCAATTTTCTATGCGTGAAAATTATTCAAAATCGTTGCTCGGACAATTTTACTTCGGTTTCTCCTGTGATTTTTATACATAGACTGGACCGAGTGCATAATTTCTTATTTCCCTTTTTCCTACCCTCTATCGCAGGGAAACGAGGACTCTCACCTCTATGCACAGAGATAATTCGAGATAAACTCGAGATCAGCGAATCCAGTTTTGAATTAGGTCACAAGTATTTCACGTAAAACGGATTCATCTGATTTATCTATTCTCCGTTATCTGAGAATTTTTCAACCGAGGCAAGACCTCCCGAAACTCTCGCGGGCCCAGCCATATTTAGGCAACGAGCCTGTCCATAGTTGCTTTAAATCGACACACAATTTTCTATACATTGATATCATTAAAAATCGTTGCTCCGGCAATTTTACTTCGGTTTCTCCTGTGATTTTTATACATAGGCTGGACCGAGTCCATAATTTCTTATTTCCCTTTTTCCTACCCTCTATCGCAGGGAAACGAGGACTCTCATCTCTATGCACAGAGAGGGTAGCCCGATCCCTGTGTCCTACGTTGTAACGGCTTCATTATGCGGCATCTGTGATCTTTCCGGGCTCACGACCCGGATACGTACACCCTGGCCAAGACGGCCAGCTTTTTCTTGATTTCGCCACTGGACGACACTCTCTCCCTTTCTCTGCCGTCCAGGTCGATTCCAGGGCGCCGTACCTCGTCTGTCCTTTGTACAAGCACCTTGCTTGTGTCCTCGTGATCCAACATCGTTTGAATCACAACTGGGTATATTTTCTAAGGCAACATTTCCCTGGACCGTTCGACTGAGGGAAATCAATTAGGGTATTCGAGATAAGATGTAGTTTTCGGAGACAGTGGTATTTTAGTGTCAGACCAAACAGTGAAACGCTTGTCGATAATCTTTAGTCATATTTATTGAGATACCATTCCTCTTGTATAGCGTCGATACTGTATCATCAACTTTCCTGCTGTCTCGGTCGATTTTATAAACTGTCTCGAAAAAAATCGCAAGATCAACGGTTATCTAGGAACGAGTGGGCGAACTAATTATCAGAAGCTGCAGTGATAATCCATTTCTTGTTGTACACCGCGTTTAAGAAGCGGCATCCGAAATTAGCCGACCAAGCGAAAAACGACAAGCAATTTCTTGGACGACGCGACGGGGTGCTGCTGCTGGCCGGTCGCTGCTGCAAAGAGGTCGAGAGCGCTTTCGTTCTTCTTTTTTTTTATTTCCCTTCTTAGCCCGATCCCTTTTTCTCCGTGGGGGGAGGACAAGGGGCCGTAGTCGCCGTTAGAAAATAAACTGGCCACTTTTATCGATCGACGGTCCCGGTTTCGCCGCTTTGCATCGGCGTCGCGCCGTTTCGTGCCCGCTATTAAACGCCCCGTCTGCTCGCATCCGCCCCCTCCGCCGCTCCATTAAGCTCGAATAATCAGCCCTCTCTTTGCTGGCCGAGTTCATCACGACGAGTGGAGGAGCCAACGTCCTCCCGCCACTCACTCCTCGCATCTCCGTGGCTTCATATCCGCGAAACAGGATTTCGAGGGCTCATTATCCCTGATTCATCACT
>SHCU01000890.1:15727-38502 GCA_004307685.1 Ceratina australensis | reverse complement strand
AAGGGTAAATACCACGAGCATAAAAATTTTGTTCGTTAATTGAATTGCACGAAGTGACATTCCACGCGGAAAACTTGTTGATCTCGTCGAGAAGAAAAATTTCGCACGTTATAAACCAAAGTATAACGCGTAGAAGAACGGACAGCATCAACGTCGATGCACCGCGTATGCACGTAGCGTAGTCCGGATCCCGGCTCGGCTGGATAGCGGCTAGAGCCGAGGAAAAAAGCGAGCGTGGTCCATGCCCGCTCGAGCCACCGGACCAACAATTATCTCTAATGGGCCACGTTACTATAAATCGACATAGGCCGGCCAGATGAAATCGGTCGAACACACCGGGATGGCAGAAAATAGAAACCGCGGTTAGGGCCCATCCGGCTCCCGAGATGGAATCCATCAGGTTGTGCAAGTAGCGGCACCTGACTGCAATGCTGATGACTCGGCTAGACGAACTCTGTGGAAGAGGGAAAGGCTCGAGCCGGGCTGAAGAAAGAATCGAATGTAGATATGTAACACATATCCAAGTACGTGAGTCTGCGTGGACACGTAACAGGGCAGAAAGATCGGTGCGTTCGACGCGACGTGTCCCGAGGCGAGATCGTGCACGGATGAGGAGGCCGCGTCGTTACCGCGTCTTGTAATCTCACAATTAGCTACTGAAATACGGAAACAACTGATTCGACTTAGATTTGAATTAAGTGGCATTTATTAATAAGAACGGGTAGGAGTATCACGTGAAAAATGGGTGATTCATTTTTGTATAGTGAATTAATATTGTTTTTTATAATTAATGATCTGTGGGATTTATGATGATTAAAAAATATAGGAAATGAAATAAAATTGTATGAGAAGCTTATTTGTAGCTGATGATAGTTTTTACAGATTTAATTCAAAAATAGATGATAAATTATTAATTATAAATTGATAGTTGAAAATTACTCGAATATTATTCTGAGAATGTCGGAGTTACAATAAAGGTATGTAGGACTTTATTAAGAGGCATAGTTATAGAGATAGTAGATATAGAGTAGAGGTGCCATAGGGTGCCATGTAAGTGAGAATGTCTCTTAACAATTGTTATTATTTTAGTAGAGATTACAAGTTTGATTTTTTTGCTTTAAATTCTGGTGACTTCGATACGAATTTAAGACATAGAGGGAGTAGATATATGTACGTAGAGTAGGGGTGCCATAGGGTGTAAGTGAAAATGTTCCCTGGTTAGAAAGGAGAGAGAAAATCAAAAGTGATCATCCTATTTCTCTCTAATGACTGTCTGACCTGTCACAATTACATCTCTGAGCATCTATGCATGCACAATCAGAAGAAGAAAGAACAACCCCTATCACCTTCTCACTTTTGTTTAAAACAGTTTTTGCTAATATCAATTCTTATCTAGATTATCCTTTTTCCATCTCACTGACACCGATCAGCTGTCCTCATGCTAGCCGTTCGACCGAAACCAACCCCTAAAGAAAAACCATCCCCTAATTATTTTTCACAATATGGATTTTAACTGGAGCAAAGTAAACAGAACGAGTCATACAAGAAGTGAGATGCCACTCTTTCCGTCGCCCCGAAATAAGTTTCTTACCGGTAATAACAGACTGCGTTTAACCGCAATTATTGCGGTCATTAGGCTCACATTTATCTATAATCACCGTTTCCCGCAGGGGAACGAGTCCGTCGTGGCATCACGTATAGCCCGTTCCCGACAAGTTGGCCAGTGAAGATCATTCTCTTTGTCACTCTGCCCATTCTCTCCATGCTCTACATCTTTATTGTAGACAATGAATGAATGAATGATATTGTAGAATGAACCGATGACACTCTCTCTCGATATGCTCGTTGTCGTCCCGTGTCGTCAGTCGCAGCCAACAGAGTTCTGCACGGGCCAGGCTTTCGGGCCGAGACCCCAACTATTCGGGCCAACGGGGCTTTGCGATAACGCGAACATGATACTTTTCTCCGTCCTGTAACAAGCCCGAAAGCCAGCCAATAACATGGTAAAGGTGAAACAGAATGAGAACTGTGTCCTTGACTGGGCAACTTGTCGGGAATGGACAGTACCAGGTGAGCTACCCCACGAAATATCATATCGGCGCGTTTAAGAACCCGTGCACGCAGGCAGCAACACCGGCCGGCCGACGGCGGTGTGTATCATAGTACGCGCTATTAAATACTAAACATTCCATTCGACTGATTACTTTACAACCGGCAATAAAACGGCAACGATTACGCACTGTCACGATTAACGACAATGGACAACTCAATGGAAGAGGGAGCGCGGCGGCCGGGTCCACGGATGAAGAGATCCCGACGATATGATCTCGCGAAGTTTCTCGACGATCATAAACGCTCGGCTGGCCGTGAGTACGCGCGAGGGGTCCCTCTTTATCCCGCGAGCGGTCGCAATAGAGTAGATACCGAGCATCATAAGTCTCGCGCAATTATAGTTTCCGTATTTTCTTAAGCGGCCAGAGGATCGGCCGGTAATGAATCAACCGGACAGTATAATGTGTACATGCGCGCGCATTGTAATGCTCGTTGTAAAAACTGCATGCAGGGAGAGAGAGAGAGAGTGTACACGTGTGTACGAGGCTTTAAATTTCGTGGTTGTTGCTGCTGGCAATAAATAACGTGGTCGAAGACGAACGGGGAACATCGACCGAAATACCATCAGCTGAAGGATAGGGATAAAAGGGAAAGAAGAAGTACTGGGGAAAATGAAGGGGAATAAGGAGGAAGGATGATAAGGAGAGATGTGCTATCTTCGTAGTATAACGATAGTAGCAATATAAAAAATAAAATGTAGAATGCAATCTTTTTTACTAATGAATTAAATTGTAATACCATTACAGGGCAAGGTTAGGGATGAAAGAAATGGGAGAATCGTTAGCAAAGCATATTAAAGAAAATAAAGGAGGAAGAAAGATAAGGAGAGATGTGCTACCTTCGTAGTATAACGATAGTAGCAATATAAAAAATAAAATGTAGAATGCAATCGTTTTTATTAATGAATTAAATTGTAATACCATCAGACGACAAAGTTAGGGATGAAAGGGAAGGAGGAATCGAAGAGATGAAGCACAGTGAAGAAAATGATGAAGGATTGGAAGGAAGAATGATGAGAAGAGATGTGCTACCTTTATTCTGTAATAGTAGTACTATCTCTGTTCTATAATAATAGTACTATCTCTGTGCTATAATAGTAAAAGAAAATAAATATACAATGCAACATTTTTTATCAGTGAATTAAATCGAAGTACTATCAGAGAAAAAGAATAAGAATAAAAAGGAAAATTGAATCGATAAGAAAAAGCACGTTGAAGAAAATAAAGAAGAACTAGAAGAAAAGATATGCTACCACTGTCCTACAATAATAGCAGCATTAGAAAATAAATATAGAACGCAAAATTCATTATCAAGAAATTCGATTGAATTAAATAATAAAATAAGAAGTATTACTCCTGACTTTCATTTTTAATATTCAGATAATTTCGAGATTCTTCACTAAAAGAATCCTTTGACTGCGAACTACGTATGTTCCCTCTTCTGCTAAGAGGAATACATCTATTCTTTAAATATGAATTCAAAACGAATAAAATTAATCGAGACGATGTAAACGTCAGATCTATTACGTGAGAGCACGCAGCGGAGGCTGCGAGTCGACACGTTTGAGCGAATTGAATTCGCGTCTTCGTTCCGTGGAAGCAGTTACGCGCGGCGTTACAATAGCCGAAAGGATTTACATTATCCTTAGGTAACCGCGAGTCAGCTTCTTCTTCTTCTTCTTCTAACGCGTATAATGGTCGTACGTGTATGCACTGACGTCCAGTGGCCACTCCCGTCTATTTCTCCTCTCCTATGCTCACGAGGAAAATAGTTTTCTAGTCCTGAAAGATAGCCGCGTCGTTAGAGCGTGCGAGAATGCAGTACCTTGTTTTCTCCGAGGCAATTTCTTGCTGATAAGTCGCCGGGCTAAGGGAGAACGCGACGGATGGTGCTATGAGACGTGGCCTGCCCCGCTCTGAGCATACATACATACATACGTACGGCGAAGAAAATCGTTTTCTTGTTTCAACGGCCAGTTACAACTGGAGGAAACGAATTGCCGTGCAATCGTGTGAACGATTGCTTGCAATTACACTGCCCGTTAGCGACTCCTCGCTGATAACCGAGAATTGAACGACATTTTTTTACTGCTTCAACTATATATTCATTAACACTAGATTGCCCGAGGAAGTCATTTCGACTGCTTTTTAATTTCAATTAGAACAGAAATTATGTATATAATGATACAATTTCTTAGAAATTTTTGTTAATATTTACTAACAACCTGTTTCGTAGCTGTAAGTAACATAAGAAAATATTAAAAACTAGTCTTAAATAAATTTCTTTACATATTACTTATTCTTTCACAATGAAGTCATGTCAACTGCTTTTCAATTTCAATTAGAACAGAAATTATGTATATAATGATACAATTTCTTAGAAATTTTTGTTAATATTTACTAACAACCTGTTTCGTAGCTGTAAGTAACATAAGAAAATATTAAAAACTAGTCTTAAATAAATTTCTTTACATATTACTTATTCTTTCACAATGAAGTCATGTCAACTGCTTTTCAATTTCAATTAGAACAGAAATTATGTATATAATGATACAATTTCTTAGAAATTTTTGTTAATATTTACTAACAACCTGTTTCGTAGCTGTAAGTAACATAAGAAAATATTAAAAACTAGTCTTAAATAAATTTCTTTACACATTACTTATTCTTTCACAATGAAGTCATGTCAACTGCTTTTCAATTTCAATTAGAACAGAAATTATGTATATAATGATACAATTTCTTAGAAATTTTTGTTAATATTTACTAACAACCTGTTTCGTAGCTGTAAGTAACATAAGAAAATATTAAAAACTAGTCTTAAATAAATTTCTTTACATATTACTTATTCTTTCACAATGAAGTCATGTCAACTGCTTTTCAATTTCAATTAGAAGAGAAATTATGTATATAATGATACAATTTCTTAGAAATTTTTGTTAATATTTACTAACAACCTGTTTCGTAGCTGTAAGTAACATAAGAAAATATTAAAAACTAGTCTTAAATAAATTTCTTTACACATTACTTATTCTTTCACAATGAAGTCATGTCAACTGCTTTTCAATTTCAATTAGAACAGAAATTATGTATATAATGATACAATTTCTTAGAAATTTTTGTTAATATTTACTAACAACCTGTTTCGTAGCTGTAAGTAACATAAGAAAATATTAAAAACTAGTCTTAAATAAATTTCTTTACACATTACTTATTCTTTCACAATGAAGTCATTTCGACTGCTTTTGGGCAATATAGGTATATACTGAGTTTCAGTCTTCCTAGCGTTAAGCACACTGATTTATGGGATTTTTTCATGTGCTATTATGTCAGTAACGTGTTTCTTGTTTGATCGAGTCAGCCAAAAAATATTTGGTGAAATGCAATTATTTATTATATTATATTACAATATCCCCAATGCACAGAATACTAACATCCAAGTCTGTTGAGTAATGTGAATGCCGACAAAAACGGCGTTCGAACGAATTTAAATAAAGAATATACATTTTTGTCCCAACGTGAGTTCATATATAAATTAATATGTCGCTAAATAATCTCTCGAGTATCAAGAAACATTGACTACTTTGGCCTAGGAAATCGGCAAGATCGTCAAATAGACTCGTTCGAGTATAATTTTTCTTAAGAATCGATGTATTCGGTGTTCAATCAATTTAGCGTGTATTTAAAGACTAAGCATATGTCATCGTCCATCGGACGCCGATAACAAACAGCCCTCTAAATCTAAACGTTGTCTCCGTGCCCGATTTGCTCGGTTAGATCTGTGATTTCCGTTGCGCCACGTTCCATTGGATCATCAGTCACCTGCCGCGTTATGAAATATCGCCGTCACTCTCGGGAGACAGCCGTGGTGGCTACCTGAGCTACCTGAGGCCCGTGTACAGCTCGCCAGCAGTAGCCGGAAGGTGCGGAAGATATTTGTGTTTCGAAATCGTTCGGTCGGATCAGCGGCGTGTCGGTTGTCGAAACGGTGGAACACAACGGGGGAACTTGTGACAACGGGATTGCGTAACGGCGACGATCGAGCCGGGGAGCTTATCTGTTCGAGTTTCACTCGAAAACGAAAAAACCACGGCGATACTCGTTTCATTAGAAAGTGGGCAAACGGTGGATAACCTGTAATCAAGATGTCTAGTTGTCTAAGCGAGAATATCACGCCGCGGGAAACGGTGTCTGCTCGGTTGCTACCATCTGATCGTATCATTATTAATCCCTTACAATAACGTATAACTCTTTGGGTACTCCGTGATTTAGCTACTTTCACAAATTGAAACTGTATTAGCAAACTGGGTTAATACTGATTTTATAATAAACTAGTATACCCCGTATGCAGCTTCGACTGGACTAATCATCGTCAACATAAATCAAGACGTATACAAAAAGCAAGTCGCTGAGTTATGGAATTTTTTTGCAGTTTTTATCTCCTTCATGGATCAGAAAAAGATCTCAAGAATTTTATATGTTTCCGTGGATAACTTTGTGACTGAAGAAAAGTTCAGTTGTCACTAGCGATGGTAAAATGGCCGCCGGTGTCCTCAACTTCCTTCGCGTGTTTCCGCTCGCCGGTATTCCTCCGGTTGCGCGCGTACCATAATTCAATGGGTCTGTCTCGATGTTTCCAGCAATCTAAATTACGATACGTCCCACCGTTCCACTCGTATCCATTCAGGACACAATGGCCGTTCGATTGCTTTCTACGAGTCACGCGTAACGATCTCTTCTATCGGATCGGTTTGCTCGCTTTGTGCGCGTATTCCGCGAAACCCATCGACCAGAAACGGTCTTCTGCGAGTCTAGAGTCTATCTTCGACTATGCATGAAGATCAGACGTACTTTCTTTGCGATTTTAAGCAATGCAAGAATTCAGTAAATATTAAATATTAATATCGTAAAAAATGGAAGATCAATTACTGTGTAATTAAAAGAGAGGTGTGAATGGTGTTCAGTCCGGACTAAATATACGCAAAAATTGATTAATAATTGTTGGTTTTAAACAGAGAATGTATTTCAAATATAGAACACGCGTTGCAATATACGTATAATTAATACAATGTTACAATTGACGATCCGTTCGCAGTTGACAAGAGATTGATTGACATGACAGATTGACAAATATAAAAGACTGACAAAATATTGTTTGATCAATAAAGTCATAGAAACGATATTCTTCTAAATCCTGCGTCTAACGGTGTATTCCAACACCTATTTCCAACAAATTTACTAAATATAATAAAAATTCTTTAAAACGAAGAACAATAGTCGTCGCTATCACGTCATATGAGCTGATTAAAACCGTTACGCTGCGTATGTTTCCGCGATGAGATACACGAGTCGAGAGATGTCGCGTAACTGTAGAACAACGAAAATCGCGTTCGCGAAAAAAAGATGAGGCAAGAAGAAGAAGAAGAAGCAGGTACAGCGTACGCGGTCGGAAAGAGGAAGCGGAGCGCGGCGTGGCGGCCGAGAGCGCATAGCTGAGGGTCGTCCCATTGTTGTTTGTCTTGCTGAATATTTTAATTGGACGTAGGCTCCAAGCGCGCGTTATTTATCGTCTAACAATGCCTGGTAGACTGGTAATTAATTACGTTGTTTTGTGTTACTTTATATAAAGATAGCAGGTCGATAGGAGTTAACCGGCCGAGAGTAACAATGGTACACAATACGCAATTAGCGGGAGCGCCTCCCCGGGAGAACAATGCGCAGTCGTCGGACGGTGTCTGTGCCGGTGCTTGGTTGCGTGCCGCGCAGTTATTATCGGATGGCTCTCTACCGCGCATTCTCGTGTAAGATCCTCTCCGTGAATCTGTTAACTGTACACTGATGAACATTTTTTTTTTCTCCTGAGAGAGAGAGAGAATCTACGATTCGATGATACAATTATACCAGTAGTGGGTTCAGAATAATTGTCCGAAGCTGTACACACAGCTAGGAACAGGGAATCGTGGCCTAGGGAATAATGCGTGAGTTTTCCCTAGGATGACAAAATCCAACATATTTATATGTAGCTTAAAATTCTTTCTATTTTCAAACGTGAAAATCATGTAACCATCCAAAAGCATTGACCCTGCATCGAGCATTAAAATTAGGGCAACAATTTATTATTCCTTTCGGATTTTAGATTATGTTATTTCGACTGGTGTTACATACATGTAGACGTGATTTCAACTTCATTAGATTTATTATTACTTTTGAATATTGTTCCGCTAGGGAACTCACACATAACCAGCAGTAGGTTCAGAATAATTGTCCGAATCTTACCGCAGCTTGCATCGCTTAAATCACCATACTCGCTGCCAAATTTGAGACCTTGAATTTTTGATTACCATAGGGACAGGTGCTTCGACGACAGTGGGCCTCCCTTTCCCGCGACGATCGATTTATATCGGCATTTGCATGCCGATATAACTGTAATTAATTGCATTGTGCCGGGGTAGCATGAAACCGCGCGATATCGATGTTCGATATCCGATCCGATTCATATCTGCCCCTCCGCTTGTTTTTTCAAACGTTTTTCTTCCAGCCTGGTTTTTTCTTTTTTTTTATTCCGCACTCACGTCGATGCGAACTCGTGCACGATGTCCGGCTTAATGAAGACGAATCGTCCCGCGAGATTCGCGCGCGCTTCTGTTTTACGTCGATACACGCGGTTCGACGGTCCGGTTTTTGTAATTGAAATAATTAAGGAGAGCTCGCGCGGGCACCGGGATCCAATTGAATTCACCGTTGAACGGGAATAATGCGAAACGTAATTAAGGAATCTACAGAAATGTAGTGGACCGGTCGTTTCGTACGATTACCGGTCGTACAGTCCCGGGGGGCTGTCTCGCGTTATTATTTTTTCTGATGGAATTATATCAACGATTTCCTCGTTGAAATTGCTTCCTGCTCGTTGGGCGAAATACGCAGAAAAATCGGGCCGCGATGCTTTCACCGCTCGCTTGCTCGCCTACCTTCCGATTCGCCGGGTAATTAATTCGAAATTAATTATTCTATGCGACGTAATAATGTGCCTTGAGCCTCAATCGTTGGAAGAGCTTTTAATAATTTCCTTCATTAAGGGCAACGGTAGAACCCGGCCAATATCCGCGCGCCTCGTCGCATCGATAATTTATGTATACAATTAATTGTCTCGCGAATTCTATCCGATAAGATTTAAACATTAATCGTCCGCGCGGAAAATTTATCTCTCGCTTCATTTTCCCAATATTCAAATTTTATTTACATTCACATCGATAAAGAAGCAGTTGATGACGATAATTAACTTTTCAACGTTCGGATCGAATTCGAAGTTGCAATTGAAGTTTCGCCTGTCGTACTTTAATAAGAATCCGGTTAGCAAGGGTGTTAACGTCACGCGTCCATTCACTCGGCGCGATGAAAAATTCCGTCGATTATTTTCACGGAGAGGTGAGAACACTGCATGCGACGCACGTCTCGCTTATCTTTAAAGCTTTAATTTTCCCGGTGACGGGACGCGCGCTGCCAATCACCGCGCCATTTACATGAGAAAGGTCAGTTTCATTGACTTCGCTTACGAGGGTGTCGAGGCGAGCGTGGTGGACGATAGATGAATACCCCGAAGGTGAACGTCAATGTCACTAGGTTTCTGGGCGAAAACGCCCAAGTAAATGCAATTACGTTGAAATCAATGAAAGGGCGCGTAGTATTGATCGGCCAGATGTGACTATCGGCGTCACCGGCGATTTGAATGGACCGTAATAGGAGTTCCGTTACAATACTGTCCCCCTCGAAAACGAGACCAGCATTTCCTCTTTGTATCTTGCTCATTCTTTAAGAGGATGAAATATTTTATGAAATCGTTTGAACCGTTATAATAAAAACGAAAACTAATAGGTTAGATCAGATGAGGTTAGGTTGACAAACATGGTGGATCTTTTAATTCTTTGTTCAAAGTTAAAATTATACGCAGGAATGAAATTTTTTAAAAATCTCAAATATTAAATCGAGATCGAAAGAGAGAATTGACTTAGAGAATTAATATGATCATAAAGGATGGGTCATCAGACCATCCGAATCTGAATCATGAATTATCCCAAATAACTATACCCTGATAAATATCGAGAAACTAGATCTATGTATCTAAAACATATTCAAGACTCATTTAAATAATTCGAATTGGTTTCGAAAGTTTCTAACGAACATTGAAAAATTAGTCGAAATATCTACCTCTTGAATTCCATCCCTGTATAAAAAACTGAGACAAAGAAAGAGAGCTGGTTTCCCAGTCGGAGCGTGCATAAACGTATCCTGCAATTTCGACGAACTCATTACTAAACATCCCTAGCGAGCGTACGAGGCCTCGGGAATAGCAGTCTACTAAATCACCAACAACTTAACACCGAGCATCGTTACCCGCGAAACATCAGCCTTAATTCAACAAGGGTCGCGCGATTCCCGGGCTGGAGTGCGGGGCCTCTCAAAAGAAGGAAGCGCGGAAACCCATCCGCGACCTTTGTTCCCCTTCGGTCAGGGTCGTGCCGGCGCGAGAGGTCAACGCGCGCGGTTGCGCGCGTGTATCACGGCGCGGAGGTAGAAAAGAAAAGCAGCAGCCAGGAGGAGCCGGCACAATCGTCGCCCAATTAACTCCGTCGTCGGAGGGCTTCTCCGGTAACCGCAACAATAAACCGTCGTGGAGGGTCGCAGTCACCCTCGGTGCCGGCGAGGTGTGAGGGCGAGGCGACGGATGAGAAGCAGCGAACCTCCTCCACCCGTCCCTACCTCGCCGAGAGAATATCTCTCACGGGGTCGGTTGGAGCGTGTAACACAGACGCACGACGACACTTCATCAGTTCCGCCGGCAGCCGGCATTGTCATTTATATGCCGCGATATGTGCACTACCCCGCTGCCCTTTGTGATCTTTTTTCTCTCACACTCGCTCGGCTCTGTCCCTACGGCCGCGTACCCTAACCATCGTTAGTCGCGATCGCGCGGGTTACAACATCACGACGGCGACGACGACGACGACGGCAACGTCGTCGTTGCCACCAACGAACCACGACGAAGCGTCCTCTTTAGAAATTTGTTTCTTTGTCTGCCCGCGCACTTTTTCTTCCCTTTGTCCGTTGTCATTGCCATCGTTTTCGTCGCCGCCGCTGCTGCTGCTGCCATTCGCGCTGGTCCGACGGCTGTGTGTTGGTGAACCGTCTATGCAGACGTCGGGCGTTGTCGCGTAATCCGCGCGACACCGAAGAAAAGCGCTCGGCTTTGACACGGCTACGCGATCTCTACTCTCCGGGTCGATGTCGACAATGCTGGGTATTTGCGGTGCGTCGCTTCGGCTTAGAGGGAACGTCGCGTTCATTTGCTACCGATCGCTCGTCGCCTCTTTTTCGAACTCGGCCATGCTCCTTTCTTTTTACCTTCCTAACTCTTGGCTCGTTGTTTAACCGGCAGATCTTTTCAGGCGTTCTCTGTGATACGATTTTAATTGAAGATCGCAATGTATATTAAAATAATAGAAATCATGTTCATCCCTTCAAACATTGAACACGTCACCGTGTAGAACCTTAAGATCGTTCCATTTCACTAGTCCTGTCATTCGAATTCTATTCTGTAGCAAAAGTAGCATTCAGCTAAATTCCAGTCCATTTGCTACCGATCGCTCTCGATCATATTCGTTTCTTCATAACCTCCTAATTCTTGGCTCATTGTTTTACCGGTAGATCTTTTCAGTCGTTCTCTTTGATACGATTTTAATTGAAGATCGCAATGTATATTAAAATAATAGAAATCATGTTCATCCCTTCAAACATTGAACACATCACCGTGTAGAACCTTAAGATCGTTCCATTTCACTAGTCCTGTCATTCGAATTCTATTCTGTAGCAAAAGTAGCATTCAGCTAAATTCCAGTCCATTTGCTACCGATCGCTCTCGATCATATTCGTTTCTTCATAACCTCCTAATTCTTGGCTCATTGTTTTACCGGTAGATCTTTTCAGTCGTTCTCTTTGATACGATTTTAATTGAAGATCGCAATGTATATTAAAATAATAGAAATCATGTTCATCCCTTCAAACATTGAACACATCACCGTGTAGAACCTTAAGATCGTTCCATTTCACTAGTCCTGTCATTCGAATTCTATTCTGTAGCAAAAGTAGCATTCAGCTAAATTCCAGTCCATTTGCTACCGATCGCTCTCGATCATATTCGTTTCTTCATAACCTCCTAATTCTCGGCTCATTGTTTTACCGGTAGATCTTTTCAGTCGTTCTCTTTGATACGATTTTAATTGAAGATCGCAATGTATATTAAAATAATAGAAATCATGTTAATCCCTTCAAACATTGAACACGTCACCATTTAGATCCTTGAGATCGTTCTATTTGACTATTCCTGTTAATTACTTCGAATTCTATTCCGAAGCAAAAGTATCATTCATCTAAATTCCATCTGAAATAATACGCACAAACGGGTTCATCATACGGCGGCAACCGCGCGTTAGATCAATTTGCATATTGCCTCGCTAAGACAACAGCCCCGTTCGGGACGTCACAAGTTTCCCGAAATATTACATCTCTCGTCCCGCGTTTCAAACTCCGGATCGAGACGACTCATCCGAGGTTTGCCAGCAGGCATTTGCATGGAAATGGCGCGACTTAACGTCCGCCGTTTGTATCCTTGCACGCGCGGCCTCTCCGCCGGAGTTTCGGCGCGCGATAATTGCAATAATTGTCGCGAGCCGGTATTGTTCGTCCACTTGGAGGAGCGACGAGCCGGTCCCTGCATATGAAACAAGCGGCCGCTTGATTCTCGCCCTGATTGTTCCATTCGGAGAGAGGCCTCTCTCCCTCCACACACTCGAGGCGAACACGTACGGCCAGCGTCGCGACGAGCGCAACTTCATCGAGAAAACCACGTCCATCCCGACTCCTGTCCTCGTGGTACCGACGTACACTCACGCTCATAATTCAATTGATGCTTGATGAATTTATTATGTGAAAAAGATTTATATCTTAAAACGGTCGTGTAATAAAATTCGTCTCTTAATTATAGTAGCAGCTTCTTAATTTTTTATTTTTAACGAGGATCCTTCAAGTCCCTTATTCATGGATTTTTTTAAATTGATGTTAGTTATTCATTTTTTAATAGATAGGTAATTTATTTTAGATGATTTATGAACAGGAATGTATTTAAAGAAACACGAAGTGGTATGCATCGACTCCCGGACATTTTACAACCCCCTCTGTGACACTGCGATAAGAATTGATGCTTGATGAATTTATTATGGAAAAAGATTTATATCTTAAAACAGTCATATAATAAAATTAATCTGAAATTAATCAGCCTCTTAATTCTTTATTTTTAATGAGAATCTTTTACGTCCCTTATTCATGGATTTTTTTTAATTGATGTTAGTTATTCATTTTTTAATAGATAGGTAATTTATTTTAGATGATTTATGAACAGGAATGTATTTAAAAAAACACGAAGTGGTGTGCATCGACTTCTGGACATTTTACAACCCATCTAAGTTAATAACCCACTCTGGGACACAGCGATAGGAATTGATGCTTGATGAATTTATTATGGAAACAGATTGATACCTTAAAATCTTAGTCATATAATAATTAATTCAATTCTTTATTCATGTATTTTCTAATAGATAGGTAATTTCCTTCAGATGACTTATGAACAGTAGTGTATGGAAAGGAACATGAAGTGGTGAGTCTGTGTATCGACAGTCTACGACCCACCTAACCTAACAACCCACTCTGTGACACAGCGATACGAAAACGAAACAATCACCGATTCCTTTATACGTGATTGCCCGTATTGTTTCATACCGCTGACGGACAATAGCTCGACGGTTTCTAACGTGGGGTCGTCGCTTTCTTATTAAGATACCCTGTTACTCCATCTAACCGGACTCACATCATCATTCATTTCGCGACAAATATAAAAAATTAATAAATAAAAAAGATGTATTATTAATGAGAGCGTTAACGTTATCCTATCTCAATTTGTCAAATCGTTGTTTTACGATTATTAATTAAATAGCAGATCTATCTATCTGATATTAAATATTTTATGAAATCGTTTGAATCGTATAATGAAAACGAAAACTAATAGGTTAGATCAGATGAAGTTAAGTTGACAAACATGGTGGATCTTTTAATTCTTTGTTCAATGTTAAAATTATACGCAGGAATGAAATTTTTAAAAAATCTCAAATATTAAATCGAGATCGAAAGAGAGAATTGACTTAGAGAATTAATATGGCCATAAAGGATGGGTCATCAGATAAGTTTCCATTTCTGAACCCGAATCTAAATCATGAATTATGCCAAATAACTATAGCCTGATAAATATCGAGAAACTAGATCTATGTATCTAAAACATATTCAAGACTCATTTAAATAATTCGAATTGTTTTTGAAAGTTTTAACCGGACTCATATCATCATTCATTTCGCGACAAATATAAAAAATTAATAAATAAAAAAGATGTATTATTAATGAGAGCGTTAACGTTATCCTATCTCAATTTGTCAAATCGTTGTTTTACGATTATTAATATAATTGCAGATCTATCTATCTAATATTAAATCTCGCGATCTCGAACCGATCGCGGTCTTCACCAAGAGCAAAGCGAGTCTCCCCGGAGCCGGCGCGCCGCATCGCGGCTCGGACCCACCCTGTCCTCGCGCGGCAGTCGCGACGTCGGCAAATAAAAATAAAACCAATTAAATATCTTAATTAAGGCTATTAATCAAGCTGTCGGGACGTGTGGCTACCGTGCGGCACACTGATTCAGGAATGGCAACAGTTTTTTGCGGTCTCTCGGCTTGGCTAACTACGCTCAGTTACATATTACATTCCGCGCACATCGATCCTCGGATCTCCTGGAATGCGGCGTACCGATCGCGATCGATCCATCGATCCATACTTGCGATCGACCGAAGCTTGTCCGTTTTTTTTTGTTTTTTTTTTGTTTTTAATTCGTCAGTTTAATGAAGGCCGGTTGACCTATTACCGATTTTGCTTAAAATTCTCTATTTGAAATTAACACCGACGAACGTAGGTCTCAGCATCTCGCGTGTCCCGAGCTGCGATCAGCGTAGTAGGTATATAGGAACAGCGAACAGGCTGATTGCGTGACTGCGAGGAAACGAGAGCGTCCATCTACAGGGTACGAGCTGGTTTAATTGGATGAATACTTCAGAAACCGTGAAGGTCTTCTGTTACGTGTGGTTTTTCTTGTTCTCTTCAAGAGAATAGACAAAGTGATAACAATTTTATTTAAATTGATTACGTTTTGTACCTTTCAAGGATTTTGTCCTAGCGGCAGTTTAGCAGTTGACAGGTTCCATGCCGCTTGTATCATCTATGGTACGCGTTAAACTTGATCCTCAGGCCACGTGTATCTAAAATATACGTTTATAAATTTAATTTTGTCAAACAATATTTCTATTAATAGATTGAAGCACTATACAAAATGCAGTATAGAACAAAGCGACATAAGTTTGTTTAATTGTTATATTTATAATAATTAATAATGGTAGATTTTGTTCAGGCAAATATATTAATCTTCAGTCGAGATTTCGAAATGGCCTGAAGAACAAGTCAGGCAAAAATGGCTTTCGGAATGGCCAATGAAATCCAAACCTGACTTCCGATTTTTATTTCCATCTGTATTACCCATTTTTGGTACAAAATTGTTATCACAAGTCAGACTCGTCAAAGAATTAATACAGCATCGTACGTTTACATTACATTTTATACTGTTCAACGATTTTTCGTTCTTGCGGAATCATCAGTTATCCCTTTGTCGTACTACTTAGCTCAACGAAATCCAAGCCTGACTTCCGATTTTTATTTGCATCTGTATTACCCATTTTTGGTACAAAATTGTTATCACAAGTCAGACTCAAAGTACGACAAGGGGTTGATACAGCATCAGTTGCAGTTTCGTTTAACGTAATAATGAACAATTTGCGTATAGGCTTTGGCGTCGACGATGGGTTTTAGCCGAAGGTCAGTGACCAAGAGCGATGCGAGAACTGGTTGAAGTGGTCGATGAAACGCCTCGTTACACTCCCACGCGTTTGTCTTTAGCGCCTTTAACGGATAGTCAATCTCAGGAGTAATATGGATTTCTGTTGTGCAGGAAAGAGTTCATTGTCACTGTCACGTTAGAAGGTGAGAGAAATCTTCTACTGCATATCAGCTCATTTTAATTGTCTCTTCAGAGATAATTATTTTAATCATAGGTGATCTGATTTCGATAAGACAGTATCACCAATGGACTGAGTTAAATAAATACTGCAACCTTCCAATTAATCCATGCCTTTCGCATAATTAACAATATCTGTTTATGAAGTGATTAACTTTTTAGCAATTAAAATTATTTGAGTAAACAACGTACGTAATGAAAATATGCTTCGTAAAAACTGCATTGAAAATAATTTTCTTCGTTTCCGGGTAATACCTGCGAGCTAAAAATCTTGTTTACAGGCAGTCATCAAATTTTATAGAAGATCACTATTCTAAGTAGATGCGAAGAGCTGGTTACATTTTACAGGTTCGTTGAACTTGCGAGAGGGAAAAAATCGCACAATTAGTATAACCGGGATCTGATAGAAATGCTTCTTTAAAAGTACCGACTCTCTCGCGCGCTCGTAATAAAATGCTCCTGTTTATGCATTGCATAAGGAGTCGAGCCAGCTAGGCGAGCGAACGCGGCCACCATTCATTATTAGTCACAGTTCCTTACTTATCCTCTTCACCTTTCTTCGCGTCTAGGTAAGCGGAGCAGAAGCTTTCACAGTAATGGCTGCCGACAAAGACGTTTCGGGAAAAGTACGGAGGTAGGTACGATCCACGGCGGAAAATGTAATTGCGCTTTTAGTTGGACGTTGCCGAGCATTTCCTTTTTAATTATACCAGATGCTGCGCGCAGCGTGCGCGTACTAATCTAATTGGTTAATGGATCTCGCTAAAGAGGAAGCCGAACGCTCCTAATTGATCGCGGATTCGCGATCCGATCGTCTTCGCGGAACGCCTCAGCCTCGCTAGAACCTGCAACCGGATATCTCCGATTTTTACCCTCGCGATCTCTAAATCACTCCCTGTATCAGATAATTAATTAGAAGTGCTTGTATTTTATATAATCTCACAGGTTATGTATTATGATTTAATACCCATATATGCTGTAAGTTAAAGTAGTTCTATTGACTTGATAGTATGCGTTAAGCAGATGTTTTTTAACTCAAATTAAATGACGCATTAACATTTAATCATCGTAAATTATATAACAACTAATTTTAATCAGTTTGAAAAAATATTAGGTCGACAAATTTTGACCATTCATGAAGATGAAGGAAATGATACAATTTTAAATATATATTTAACAAGAGTTATTGAACGATTGATTCTTATGACTAGTTTCCATATAAATCCCATTTTTCAAAATTATTTGACAGGAAAATGATTCAAAAATGGAGAAGACATTAAAATAGTACTACAGCAGTTGCTTGCAACAACAGAATGTTCTTTAAAAATGGGATTTATAAATTGCCATCGCACTGAGAAATGAAGATGAAGAAAATGATACAATTTTTAATATAATTGAACAAGATTTATTGAACGATCGTTTCTTATGACTACTTTCCATATAAATCCCATTTTTCAAAATTATTTGACAGGAAAATGATTCAAAAATGGAGAAGACATTAAAACAGCACTACAGCAGTTGTTTGCAGCAACAGAACGTTCTTCAACAATGGGATTTATAAATTACCATCACACTGAGAAGCCATAAGGAACGATAGTACAATAAAAAATTGTATCATTTTCTTCATCTTCATAAACGGACAGAATATTCTAGTAGACCCAATAGGTATGATCATTTTACAAGAGTCCCTGTGGTATTCAAAGTGACATCCATTCATTAATAACCTCTCTATGTATTCCGGCTCGCACGAATAATTTTTAATACCTAAAGACAAATACGTATAATTGATTTTGATATTTCGCAATTGAATTACGAAAATATGCAGCGAAGGCTGGGCGTTCGAGACGAGAGTTCAGCTCGGAGGAAAGGTTTATGTAGGTGTTGGAGCGACGAGAATGTAGGAGAGGGTGGCCCATAGCGTGCCGCTATGTTGTGATGTAATTAGGTTGTCTGGAACACTCACGTCACGTCACACGGTGCGTTGCAAGCCGAACAGAGACATAATACGACTCCTATAGCCGGCTTGCTTCTGGTTTCCTTCGTCGAACCGACGACGTTACTACGGCTCCTGTAAGGGCGTCTGCGATTCGACCATCTATCGCTTTTCCACCCTCCGTCGCACCCATTCAGTGTTACCGTTCGTTCTAACCGATTTCTGTTACCGCGAGCGCTAATAATGTCGACAATAATTAAACCTCTTGTTCCGAATGCTCTCGCAGCTACAAACCTTATCACTTCAATTACGCATCGGGGGGAATCTCGATGGAATTTCATGGGAAAGTGTAATTCCATCGCGACATATTCGAATTTATTGTCTCATGCAGTCAGGATAACACTTTGCACTAATTATTTAGTACACTTCTTACTTTCATATTCTTAAAAAAAGAACATTCGTTCAATGAGTTCTGTATTATTTCTTTGTATGGTATTTTAATACAAAATTACTATTAATTTTTCTTCGAATTTAAATTAATATAAATATTATAACAATTAAATTTTTTTAAATTACAATTATGACCATGAGTCACACTAATTATATTAACTTTGGTTGAAATTCAGAACCGAATTACGATGGTTTTAGATATCAAGAATCGAACACCTCAATATTTTAACCATTTATTAAAAAAATTGTTTGGACGATAAAATGATATGTCGACAATATAAATGTTCGAAGATTATTATTGTAGAGTATAGTATAATATATCGTATATATAGTATATATACGAGTAAATACATTACATCATATATATATCGTATGTATAGTATTGAATAATATATCGTATATGTATTGTATAATATATCGAATAGATTATTCACGTATGAGAATCGAGGAAAAAATTGAAAACTTCGGGGACGAAATCTTTCAGATTTCCGCACGTCCACGATTGGTTGATATCCTGTTGGGAACGTGGCCCTGAAACGCATTTAGCCTTACTTATATCCTTATCAGTCGAACAGGGATACGTGCAGCAGCCGATTTCAGCGAGAGGCGGGGGGAACTTCTTGCGGAGAACGCGTCGACGACGTTGAAGTGAAATCGAGTTCTATATTCAATCATAAAGATTGCCAGGACGACGACGTGGGGGAGGAGGTGGACGGAAGTCCGCGTCTTTCAGTTCGCCAACTGAGATTACGTTTTCAGTTCTCCTCTGTCCCTGATCGATAAACGGAATTTACCGTTGCCCGGATATAAATTGTTGTTGCGAAGTTCCCCGGCCGAAACATCAATCGCGGAACATTTTCCACCCGCCGGCCGGTTTCTATCCACGTACTTGAGGTCGCTTTAATTCAATCATCGATTAAACGGGTAACACATCGAAATTGTACGCAAATATAAATTGATTGATTCGAGAAAAAAAAGAAAGAGAACATTTGTAAACACGTTCAATGGGATTGCGAGAGGCGTAACGATAAAGAAATTAATTGACTGCCAATTGGAAACCGGATTACCCAATAGCCGGGCGCATAGGTCTTTCAGATTTCGATTCGGTTGTGCCAGCCGGGAGCATTGATCCTGCCCAAATCAAGCTTATGCGTACATGTACCCCCTGTTCGCGTGCAATACCGAATTACAACCAGATTACATCGCGCACGAATAATCTCCGATATACCGTCGATCATTTTTTATACAAAAAATATTTCTCGATTTCAGAAATTGAAATAAATAAAAGGTTTGTAACGTATCGGGAAGCTTGTCGGATTTATGCACGGCACGAGCTCACGTTTCATTATTCACTGTATAAATAACGTGTCCGTTGAGCGTACGAGAGAGATCTTCCCCGTTGCGATAAATCGATGAACACGGGACCGAAATAGGAAGCGTGCATTCGACGCGTACAATGAACGCTTCTTACCGAATAAAACGATTAGGAATAAATCGCGCGGCGAAATTATTGGCTGCCTCTTAATGGAGCGTTTCGCGTTTCAACGGCGCGCAACGTACATCGATATTATATCCACGCCGGGATAACTCTTCCCGCTTGGGCATCGCTATTAACTCATCAGATTTTTTGCGCGTCAATATTGCATTTAATGATTGTAACGGTACCGGCCGGTCTGGTCCCCCGGTCGGAGCAGCCTTGGTCCTACTACCCCGACACGCTCGATCGACCCCGTGTTTCCCGTTTTCTCGACCCCTCGTCAACGCGGTTATTGTTTTAACTAGACCATAACCGTGGACGAAGTTCGCAGATTACGCGGCCAATCTGGGGCAATCTCGTTGCGCTAGGCGCTCGAAAGTGATCGTAAAAAAGATCGAAGGAAATTTGAAATTAACGAAATTTACTGCACGATGAAAGAGATGAAATTGCGTGCAGTTGACTGAAGGTTATACGAGCTGTTAGATCTCTGACAAAGAGTTTAATCAAAAGGATGGCTCCAATATTTAAATACAATTTTAGATGAAATTATGGTTCATTAAATTGGTATATATATTTTTTTATGTCGTAGCAAATTTTTAACGTATAGTTTTTAATAGTACGTATATATAGGATTAGGACTTGCAACTCTGTAAGTCTCAGAATTCTCTTATTTTCTGTCCTAAATAATATTCTCGATACTATTTCAATTTTTAAATATACTTTTTTATCATCTATTAAGAATTTATATTTTTTTTCATGAAATCAAGATTGTTTTATCCAACATAAGAATTCATGTAATAATTTTTTTAATAGTTTTGCTTCCCAAATTCTAACTACTGTTAGAATAATGTAACTATTATTTAAATATTTACCATTATTTGTATATTCTAAATCCATGGATCAAATCCGATTACTGGCAACTCGACGAAGAAGAAAACATGTGTACATACATAAAACCCCATTTATTCGTTTAATATGAAATTTAATATTGCATTTCATTTATACTTAAGGGTATAATGTAGGTCATTTCATTACGTCATACCTATGACACCGTGATAATTCAGACTGTCCTGAATATTACCCATAAAATTAGTTGACAATTTTCAGAAGACTTTTCAAACAAATCCACCAACCATTCATTAGACCTCCACATATCTGTAACACCATTACTGTAATGAAAACAAGAAAACTTCACGCGACTTCAACACGAAAAGTCACGCGACTACCCTAACCCCATAAATTCACGATTATATTGTTTGGTCCTGCGTGCGTCCACCTCTCTTTAATCCTATTTTTTATCTTAATATTTATTTATTTACCCTTGCCCCATAAGCGATGGTTTCTGTAGGTTTTTTCTCACGTCTTTTCCTACTTTTACCTATACCGACATTGCTTAGCACCATACGACGGATTTGTCGAATCGCTACACATACTATCGTTTCCTAACCGACACCATCTTATTTCATTAATGTTTAAGTGCGATTTGCCCATAATTGGGACATGCAACTTTAAGATTCTTTGTGTTATCTGTACAGATTTTTCCCTAAGCGTTTCTTGCACCTGAATATGTTCAACATTGTTGTACCTTAAGCAAACAAATGTCTTTATAAAAAAAAAACCCATAAATTCATTTAACACCAAAACCGAATCGAACCAGCGCCTATAGCCAGATGCTGGCAAAAAGCGAGACGGTGATGGAGACAACGGAAACGCGACAATGTCGCGAGCTCCGGCTGCGAATCTAATATTGTTTATTTAATGAAATATCCGTCGATGGCGCACAATCAAACGTCATTACGGACGGCAGGGCTGAGTAGAGCAGTGCTCGCAAAGACGAGAGAGAGAGAGAGGGAGGGGGTAAATCTGGTAAACATCAGAGAGCTGCGAGGCATGCCGTTTCTGCCAACTGGTAATTGTATTTCCGTGCTCGGTAAGTCGGCAAGCAGCGAGACTACTTGAGCCACGGGCCTCTAGACTGACTGACTGAGGCCTGATTGACTGCCACTGATGGGAAAATGGCTCGCGCCGCGCCGCCGCGACAATAAACGTTCTCCCACGCGTCACACGCTGATTCTCCTCGTTCTCTCTAATCCATTCCGATTCTGTCTCTCTTTTCCAACCGTGTCGCCGTGTTCCCCGGTTTTCCCCCTTCGCTACCCGTTCCATAATGAGTTTACCCTATTGTCGTTTTCTATACGGGAACGCGCCCCACGTGGGAGCTCTCTAACCGTGTTGCCTCGCATCGAAACAATATCCGCAACGATATTGCATGGGCTCGATAATTCTCGGCCGGGAAATGCGATTGTTACTTCACCCTCGCGAGGACTCCGGGGGGGAATGAAATTCGCCCAAGGAAGCCGTCGGCGAACGTTGTTACACACCTACCACCGGAAACTGCTGGAATTCCGGAAGAAGGGGATGCAAACTGTTTAGCGAGCAAAGACAACACGTGCAGAATACACGCGAGCTTATTTTTATGCTTCGGATATTTTTTTTATATGAAAGTTTATTTGCAATCTATTACAAAGTAATAATAAGCAAATTTGTTGATTGTCGAAGTTGAAATATAAGGAGTAGCATGTAGGT
>SHCU01000889.1:21372-36324 GCA_004307685.1 Ceratina australensis | reverse complement strand
TCATATATCATCGCAGGACCGACGAGTTTTTGCACTATTGGGAGTTAAATCGTATGGCGAGGGATTAATACGAGACGGAAAATCAGAGGAAGAAATGAATTCGAACGGCGAAAGGATTATCCGAGTCGCAATAAAAATCAGGTAGACGTAAAGTGGGGGGAGCCTGGTAACCAAGTGCATTTATGTAAAATACGATTAGTCCCGAGATTGGGTTACTTAAAGAAGAGCACACTCGCGAGAGAGCAGACAGACAGCCTGATTAATCAAGATCCTGTTGATTAGAGACCTTGCGGAAAACTCGGCTCCGCAATTACACGTTCGCGTTCACTTCCACGGCCTTTCTGTTTGATTAACGTCGTTCTTTCTCCTCCCCGATTCCTTTTATTCCCGCCAGGTGTAACCACCACCCCCGGTAAGTTTACGATCACACACGCGCGCGCACGCACACGTGAAATTGAATTTGTGACCGCGTGAGTGCGGCGAGGTTTTCGAGTGATATTCGCGCGAATTCATGGAAGCTACACGGAAAGAGGGGGGACGTGATCGAAATTCAATAACTCGCGACTTCCTTATGCCTGCGCGTTCTTGTCTTCGTCGCGACCTCCGGCCTTTCATTCATTCTTCATGGAGAAACGAGAACGGAACAACCGAGGTACATTCTTCGAATAAACGTTTCAGAAAATTATTCGCGCGTTCTGTAAGGTTAAATTGTCTCGTTAGCGATACGCCAGTCGCGTCTCTCCGAGTTAATTGTAAACGATGACTAAATGCGTAATTGTTAAACGTTGCCTGACAATCGCGTCGCCGTGCAAACTTGGTACGCTTTGTCCGATTGATATCTGGAAACTATGGTTACTCATATACAGATACTCGATTCAGAGCATTAATTCAACCTCTGTTGAATTATATCATTCATTATTGTGTGAAGAAAAATCGTTTCTACGTCGGAAATAAGATAAAGAATTTTTAATGAAAAGGTACAAGCATCTGTTATGTATTCTACATTTAATTGCAAAGCAAACAACGTTATTATGATTAATTACGATG
Source organism: Ceratina australensis (assembly GCA_004307685.1). Lineage (NCBI taxonomy): Eukaryota > Metazoa > Arthropoda > Insecta > Hymenoptera > Apidae > Ceratina > Ceratina australensis. The sequence goes on along the minus strand of SHCU01000889.1, from coordinate 35,277 downwards.
TCTAAAAATGAGTTTTTATTGTTTTGTCGATATTTCTTTAATGCTATCAGGTAGCAAATGAAGATTGCTCTGAAATATTAATCAACTTTTAAAGCTCATAGGAGCTGTTCCATTTAATCCTTTCACAGTCTCACAGTCATCACTTTGATTTAAAAAAAAATGTAATTATTATAATATTTATGTTAATTTACATCGAAGAAAAAGTTGATAGTAATTTTACATTACAATCACTTAATAAAATACCATATTCAACAACGATACAAGGCTCATTGAACGAATGTTCTTTTTTAAGATATAAAAGAAAAATATAAAAGTAATAGATCCAACCAAATAATTGTGAAAAAATTTCTCGAGTGCAGGGGGTTAATTTTTACTCATAAAACGTTCCTACACATGACAAATGATATCAATTACCTATAACATAATTAACGACTAAGAACCAGCAGAAAACGAAACGTGAACACCTAATCGAGGCCCTAGAGTCACCAATGCGTGAGACGGGATTCGCAAAGGAATTCATGCGCGCCTCGGCAATGCAACGCGCCCGTTCATTTTTCTCGGTTTGGTATACGTATGCAAATTCCGTCGGATGTACGCGCGCACCTGGCCGCGCCGCCGCAACGAGCAAACAAAGACAACGCATTCGCATCAGCCGTCTGAAAGAATTTCCACCGTTCTCTCTCCCCCGGCTCTTATTCACCGACGCTTCTTTCTCCTCTTTCCATAGTCGCTATCGCGCGCCGCGCTCTCGCTTCGTCGCCAACTCCAACGTTGGCGCGCCGCCTCGCTGGAGATACGTCGCGTCGCGTCGTCTTGGAAGACAGATACGTCAAGAAGAAAGTCAGAATCTTATTTCCCGAGATGCTCCTTTTCCGAGCCTTTTCTTCCCGCCCCCCGCCCCCCGGGTCTCTCGCTCACCTTCCATACCTCGCCGTCACGTTCCCGGACGTAGCCTTTTTCCTCTATCTCGCATCACTGGCAATGGAATAGCGTATCAAAACTGTAAGAAGGCCAGGAGCCGAGGGGTTGACAGTCTTTGCGGTGTATGGGATCACGCCTGGACGGAATAGGCCAGACGACGTCTCGCTGGGGGATTCCGTTTTCGAAATGCGGAAAGGGATCGTTTCTCATCCGTGAAACTAGTGAACGATGTATCTACAGCGCCGAGTTCTGACCGTACGAATCCTATTACGACTCGCGAAATTACTTGGTCAAGGGAAATAACTCGATTCAATTGAATCGCGTGAAATCTGAACGGAATTAATAATTAGCGAGGAATTGCGGTGTGAAAAAAAACGGTGTGTAATGTACGAAAATAAAATAATCACTTTTCTTTGAATTAAATTAAATTGATGTTTTGTGTAAGGTATAATACAATAGTTAGGATTTATCACAACTCCTTCGAGCTTCTTCCGCTCTGGCTAACTCTTACTTGAGCTCCTTCCGCTTTAAGTACAATACAGGACAACGATTCCTTCGTGTAATATAAATGCCAACGGCTTTCAATCGCGACTGGTGATAATTAACGATTAACGGCTACTTAATAATTAACGGCTAACGGTTCAAGGACAACGATTTTTGGCCAACGACTGAAGGCTACTTATATACTATTTTTCTCTATCACCCCTTATCACTTCCGCGGTCAGGTAGATCGACGCCTCAGCATTACGCATAACTCAGTATTAACTATTCAATTACTAACACTACTAACTATTAATTATGTAAGCATAACTCATTACTAACGATTTAACTACTAACGCTACTAACTATTCAAACAGGATGGTAACGATTGATGAAGTATAACAAATAACTATAGTCAGATGCGTTGGGTATAAGAGCAGAAATTTGTTACTTTAAAGGAGTAACGTGAACGAGGAAATTGAAACGCTATCCCTACATTGTAATACGATATTTTATAGCTAGTATTACGTAAGCACGACTGAATGCGATGGGCAAATTGCTGGAGTAGTATATTTATTAGCTCGTTGTATAACGTGTCCATTGTTAGGAGGATTAACAGGTATATACGAAATATGCTATACAATCTCGTGCTAACTGATAATAAAATTTAGTGTAAAAAATAACAACAATTTTTCTATTTAATCTTAGACTATTCTTAAAAATGTATCTGTTAGAATTGGCTCCATGTCCGTATTTCGCGTTTCCCCCCGTTCGTTGTGTGAAACTGAGTCGTTGTAAAAGAAGGAGATACATTTTTATACCAATCGTAATCCAGAGTATTGTGAATAAATACTCTAAATTCTAACAGTGTGTGTTGAATTTGATCTTTATAAAATAAGCAATAATAAATCTGCTGACTAGGGTATATCCATCAGTCTCATAGACGAGAGTTTATCTCTTGGTCCCAGCCCTATCTCGAACCTTAACATCTGGGGTGCTATAAATGCTTTGCCAGGCCCAGGCAGTAGCGTTCCTTTCTAACGCCAGAGTTAAGAATTTTCAGATACATTTTTAGTTCAGTCTCGTCCGTAGTGTCGAGGCGAAAGGACTTCCTTCTGCGTCGTTAATAGAGTTATTCATTGAGAATACCCCGTAAAACCAATAGTGTATTATGTGTACTGTGCGTTGTATTATGTGAATGTGCGTTAATAGTGGATTATAAATGTGTATACGTGTTGTAATTCATATTAAATGAATGAAAAAATCCGCAGGCATTTAGTTGCCCAGTGTATTTGTACTCTATACCAAGGCGGATGTAGGTAATAAAATAATTTCAAATACACGTAATATCTTGGCGTACATTGATTTTCATCTGATAAAGCCTGGCGTAAAATTCGCAGCCGACTTAATAATTACAGCGCTTAAAAGAATTCTTAGGCAACGATTTTATTCCCGCGGCGGCGGATTTAATTAAGCGGAATTTCAAAGTTGCTCGCAGCGTGATCTGGGTGGGTGTATTAAGGAAAATTATATCTCTTAACCATGGTGCATAAAGCTGTTTTAAGTAAGCCGGCTCGTATTAAAAAATACCTTCTGTATTTCTTTCCGACCGCCCGCAGGAGAAGGCGCCGTAAACGTAATTTCATATTCCCGCGAAGTTCCAACGCCGGCGTAAAAACCGAAATTACGCGGTTCCAATCTAAACATACTTTAATTTCTCCGAGGGAAAATCGTAATACGGATGTTACATTTCCGACGCTTCATTTCCTTGCAATTTTACAACAACACACCGTTACATCGTTGCGTAAAAAATAAACAGATTTTACTTCGTACATATTTTAATTTGTTGCGAGATTAACCAATTCCTAGAAATACGAAAGACGCATTGGTTTTCTTCAACGAAACGTTGTAACCGGCTTTAATAAAGATAGTGTAAAAAATATTTCAAGAGAGAATTCCCCTGCTGCACGGTTGTCTTGGATATTAAATATTTTATTAAAATATTCGTCGCTGGACGAGCAGGGTTAATACAGGGCAGAATTGTTACTTCGGATGCATTTCTCTAGGGGATCTAATTACAACATTTTTCAGTTCGCGATGAGATTCTTGATTGTATCCTCCGAGCCAAATGTTAATTGCCAATTAAATGAACCCATTGGACGATGAAATTTATTAAATAATCATACCTTCAGATCGATCTCTATATTGCAGTTGGATTGTATTAATTTTTATTATCGAGTGGAATGCAATGCATCTGATTGAGAGCGTAGCCATTTAACTGTATAATTCACCTACCCCAACCGTTGCCCAGTAATTTGCACGTCATTCAATTTCTCCTGCGGGATACAAAATGCTGTACAGTGTTTCAAAAAGTTATCGACACTCTTTGAAACGAAATTTTTCATATCAAACAAACATCATTTTTTTCCTAATAAATTCTGTACAAATTTTTTTGAGACACCGTAATTATATTGCATTTTTCAACAAATATTCAATTATTTTATAAGTTACTGTTAGATGTTCATAGAAGATGAAATAATTTCAATATCCAATGTATTATGGTACGTGACAGATTTCAGGCTACCCGTAGGCAAGACGCCCTACGTCGAATCTGATTTGACAGTAATCTGAGACAAGCCCGGTAATAGCGGTGGCCATTCGGCGACTTAATTAAACCAATTAATATTGCGAGCGACCGGAACGACAACCGATCAGTATCGGTAAACGTTTCCGCTATCTGAGAAGCGGGTGTGCCAGCAGATGTGTTGAATGAACGCGATCTTCCTGGTTATCCCCGTGTCCACATATTCACGAAATACTGCGGAACTAAAGCGACAGAAATACACGTTGGGTTTCATCGGGATATTTTCCAACCTTCATCGAAAAGCAATTGTAGACTCGAACTCTGTACATACGATATTCAACCGAGGGATACCTTGTTTACCTTTTGTACAATTTAATAATTGGTTCGACGTGAAAATTGCAGGAATATTAAAAAAACGAGCAAACGTACACCGGAAAACTGTAGCAGCATTTTTCCCATTTACGTGAGGCCGGGCAACGTGACGGTGTAACAATTATCGGAAAGCGTGCGATCACGAGTTATTATCGGTGCGCGAAGTGTCGGTGCGGATTACAGACCTTTTTTCTATGGACAGATCAAACGGCCGGGCAACACAACGCGCGCAGCAGAGAGAGAGAGAGAGAGAACACGGGATCGGGTTTAATTGCTTGGAGCCGGTGCTGCTCGCCAATTGCCGCTGCATTGACGAGATAAAATCCTCTCGTTTTAATTATTTTTCGCTAACGACTCGCGCCGGTACAGTCGGTATACAGAATGCTGGGTACGGTTAATAGATTAATAATAAATAACGAGATAGAAACGCGATCCTCGAACAGTGTTACAGGCAGTAGCCCTCCTATCCGATGCGTGTTTCCATTTCTTGAATTTTAGACCGAATAAATTAACCAGTGTTCGAGGTTTTAACATGGCTAGGTTCGACTCGTGAAACGATATTAAACTCTACTCTGATGGACTTTTAACCTCGAATCGTTTGAGCGAAATATCGGCTAAACGTTTGATCAATTTTGTATAACGCGATTCGTAGAATGCTTAACGTGTCGATTTACAAAATACTTCGTTAATTACCGAGTCACGTCATTTGCGTGAAGAACATGGCTTTATGTTAATAATCGCAAACATTTTTTAGGAAAAACATTGCAATTTAAAGTATGTTTCTTTTTTATTAATTTTTTTAGATAAAACTCGTTCGTTAATTTTTTTAGATAAAAATCCTGAGGTCATTGAAAGCCCGGGACTGGTATTTCGGCGCATGCAGATATGTATATGATGAATTAACTTGGAACAGTCAAGATTTACAAAATCCTTCATTAATTATCAAGTCATGCCATTTGCAAAATTTATATCATTAACTGTAAACAGTTATTTTATATTTACTGAGATTGTTAGATAAAGCAATTTAAAGTACGTTTCTTTTTTTACTAATTTCTGTAGATAAACCTCATTTATCCTGAGGTCATTGAAAGCCCGGGACGGGTACTTTGGCGCATATAATAAATTAACTTGGAAAAGTTGTCGGTGGCCCGGACATTTTGCAATTCCATCTATTTGGCCAGCAAACGCAATAAGCCCGTCGGACGGGGGTAGATCCGCGACTCGGAAATGACCGATTAATAAATATCCGTGTGTAATTAATTGGATTGCAATCAGACAAGACGAAACGTGCGTTATTAAATTTTCACCGCTCGGCTCGCCAAACCGGTAGACCCCCTCCTCTCCCGTTCTCTCTCTCACTCTTTTGCCTGGATTGCTCTCTCCCGTAATTTCGTCGGACGGTTTGCCCGTCTAATAATTTACGAGCCTCAACGTCGTATTAATGTATTTCTTTCATGACACGGGGTGGCACGCGCGCGCGCGCCGGCTATAATTGCGCCCCGCTAACGTAACAGCCAGCAGCAGCAGCAGCAGCCTGTGTAGCGGCACAAAGAGCGCAGCGTACCCCGGGCAAACACTGTGAACAACCGTTTCAACCGGCGGTCTCTCCATTTGAAATCCACGCAATTAAGTAGACATTCGGTTCATTTCTCCCTGTTCTCACGGAACACTGCCGTGTCAGTTACGTTTCGTGTTCACGATTCGCCGGAGTGGTTTCAAACGGATTTTCGTTTACCGGAGCCTCGCGGGGTTTGTTTAGATACAAATACGAAGGAACGATGTATTTTAAGAATTAAAAGGATGGAGCAGTCGTGTCATTTCTTAGTCAGGGACAAATCTGAATATCGTGGAATTTTGTGCTTTTATTTCTCGGAGAATCACGACAATTTTCGGTATAAAGTTCTGAAGCAGATTCTCGGGTCCTTACTTTATTTCAGAAACAAATACGAAAGAACGATGGGTACTAAGAATTAAAAGGATGGAGCAGTCGTGTCATTTCTTAGTCAGGGACAAATCTGAATATAGTGGAATTTTGTGCTTTTATTTCTCGGACAATTAAGACAATTCTCGGTATAAAGTTCTGGAGCAGATTCTTGGATCCTTATTTCAGAAACAAATACGAAACAATGATGTATACTAAGAATTAAAAGGATGGAGCAGTCATGGCATTTCTTACTCAGGGCAGATCTGAATATAGTGGAATTTTGTGCTTTTATTTCTCGGAGAATGAGGACAATTTTCGGTATAAAGTTCTGAAGCAGATTCTTGGGTCCTTACTTTATTTCACATGAACATTTTTTATTAGGTAGAAAATCGTTTAAGGTTCAGAACGCAGCAACTATATTTTTTGTTTCGTTTTAATATTCAAAGGAATAGAAACCCACAACGAGTAGGAATCATAAATAGTTATAAGGTTCTGAGAATTTTTCCTCATTTCTCTGAGAAATAAACCTGTGAGATCAACTCATATTTTAGTCAATTTAGTCGACAGTATTAACATCCTGTCTCCTTAAGAATATATAGAATCTCCTATCATTTTATCTTCTAATCTATACATTCTGTCTTCTCAACCCTTCGTCATTCAATGACGAGTTGGTCATTATTAATTTCATATAAAATTCATTCAAATTCCTCTTGTTTTATATGTAGAGAGTTTAAAAATATGTAGAATCTCTATCTCCAATAGAATTTTTACCTTTTAAGCCCTTCATATCTCACACACACTATATAAAAAATTGAACCAGGAAGACAGAATTTGACGGTAGATCAACAATTCCAGGGAACTGTCACACAATATACCAGGAGAAAGGCGGCGTGAAAACTCAGCAATGAAACATTTGCTAATAACCGGCAGCTCTTGTAACTCTATTAGGCGAATAACTTGGCCGAATGGCCGGCCGTTGGCGAAATTGCCGCACAAGACAGCGGTAATCACCACCGGCCGCCCCTCCTGGTAGAGTAGCGGTGCGATGACGACGGTCGGGTAAAATATAAGGCGAGGGAAAAGATGGAAAACCTAGCGCCTGCCCGGAAGGGTCTACGACCCCACCCTTCTAATTTGATGTTGCGTGTTATTAAAGAGCCATTAAAAGTCCGTGCATCTACTAATTACCTGCACGCAGTTTGTGTGCGGTCGCGGTTTAATCAATATTCGGCTTCGCCGGACGATCGCGAATGATACCCAAGGCACTCGTGGCCATCGTGCTCGCGTATACTCCTGCAGGCCAGGCGAAATAGCATTTCTTCATGCATTAATTCGTAGTAGAAAACGACCTGCAACATCGTGTTAACCCTTTGAGGGTTAAATTGTTTACAAAATGAAACAAATGTTTCATTGCTGAGTTTTCACGCCGCCTTTCTCCTGGTATATTGTGTGACAGTTCCCTGGAATTGTTCATCTACGTCAAATTCTATCTTTCTGGTTAACGCTGGTTGTCCGGCGTTAAACGTGCGCCGTGGACTGGTTACTCTACAAAAATTCCTATGCGCTGCGTACTTTTAAACCTTACGCTACGGCAGTTCATTTTTTAACCAAAAAACCTCAGTTTTTTAGTTTTTTTTTTAGTAGGGCATGCAGATGTCCTGCAAAACAGCGGGTTAAAAAATGAAACTAATCATTGGACAGCGTGAGCGTTTCCCATACGTAAAGCAGCTACGTGTTATTACATCCTCTCCAAGTTAAAAAAACAGCCGAGTTATAAATTTTTTAACAAACGCTTAATTTTTCCATTTTTTTCGGATTATCTCCGTTTTAATTATCCGACAGGGACGTTTGACACTTCATTTTATTCGTATTTTTATCTTCTGCAGATCACCCATTCAGAGCATTAAGATTCCTTTCTTAGTTTCGAGGTTATAAGCAAAGAACTAGAAAAAATGGGTTGTTTTATTAAAAAGTCATTATAACAACGATACGGACAACATTTCAGAGTTGGAAACATCACCGTTTTCATCTACGGAAGCTTCTTAACGCGATGGTACAGGCCGTTTTCTACTAAGAATTAGTGCAAATGTCAGTAGCTTTTTTCGCTCTGTTGCTTGGCCTACTGTTGTAAATGAGAGTTTCATGTCGGTGACTGGCGGCGTGGCGCGCCAACGGGCCGAGACAAATAGAGAAAATGCGCGCATTGAAAGGTTGGTAAAGGCGAGAGAAAAAAAAATGGGGATGGGGAAGGGGGTGGAAAAAAGAGAGTCGAAGGCCCGGGAAAAACGAGCGGACCGCACGTGAATTTTTGCAATTCCGATGTCGTCGACGACGCAATCCCCCTGTGCTCCGCGCTCCGTTCTGTCGCTGGGAACGACAAGTGCAGTAACACGACGTTTTCACCCATCCCGCCCCCTCCGTACCGCCCTCTATTTTTCCTCGTTCCTGTTCCGTGTCTCCTTTATAATCGGCGAGCCTCGATGCCCGCGACAGGCTACACCCGCGTTAAAACGTTCGCGAATTTATGCGAGGAAATACCGTGAATATATTACTGTCCGGTACGTACTCGCTTCAACAATCTCGTTCTTCCCTGTCGTTCTGTTTAAACGGTTTCTGGATCTACGCCGGTGTTAACGATAAAAACGATCAGGGAGCATTGAAATTTTAACGGCTATTAGATATTTTATTAATTGAGCCAAAGTCTAAAGAATTAACCCTTTGCACTCGAAGAATTTTTCCACAAATATTTCATGAATTTCTCACATGCAAGTTAATGTATTAAAACTATTAATAATTTTTTCTTTCGACATTTTTTAAATCGTTGTATATATAAAATCTGTAATGATTAAGTTTATTTCAGTTAATGATATATTGAAGCACTAATTATTTAAGCAGTAATTATATAGCAATTGTTTTATAAGACAGATGGTCACTGAGAGTCAGCTCTCGAGTTCAAAGGGTTAATATAAAGTATGTTTGACGGAATCATAAAACTCTTGTTAAGGAGGTAGGTCAGATACGTAGGAAGGCCAAAGGGGGATGCTATAGCTGTGCTACTGAGTATAGTGGTTAATCTTCTAGGTTTGGCAACGTCAGTTATCAATACTACTATTGTGTGCACATAGTTAGCATTATTACACAAAAGACGTAGAAATTTTTGTAAATCATTATTAATTGAGAAAAAAAAAAAATATAATTGAATTCAAAATTGAATATATAAAATAATAAATATCATTTATGTAAATCTCTTGTTAATTATAAATATTGTAGAGTACAAAAACAATTCCCCTTAAGTAACAAAAAAAAATGTATTTGAATAAAATCTCATCAACAACATACCTACACCACATAAAACTCATAAGCTTATAATTATTTTTTCATCAATATCTCTGTTTTAACTTGTACATCTGGCCTACCGCCTTGGACAAGAAGCGCAGAGAACGTCGATTACAGAATTGTACGTCGACGAGATAAAGAATATTCATGAAGTGAAAACTACAGTACAGAAGACAAATGTCCGATTTATCGAGCGACAAATCGAACTTTCAAAGAAGTTCGAAACTATTGTCGTACAAAGAATGGGATGAAAAAAAGAAGAGAGAGAGAGAGAGAAAGAGAAAGGAGAGCAATATCAAACGCAAGTTCGGAAACCGATAAACGGCGAGGGGGTAGGTTGGCAAGGTGGAGAAACCGGTGAAACATTGTGGATCGGAATCGCGATAAATTAACTTTCACCGATTAAATGGTTTCACGATCGAACGCAACAGATAACGAGCAATCGAAACTTTCCGCCGTCAAACAATTGACAAAAGGCTTCCGCCCGTCGACGAACAAAATCGTCGTCGCGACGAGCAAATTTCGTGCCCGAGCCTCCTCCTACCGATGAAAGCTCTCCATAATTTAATACTTTAATTTCACAGATCGATTAAGTTCGATATGCCGCGGCGAGCCGAGGGCCGAGACCGTCGGGCGAGCGAGCGAGGTAAAAGAATTTCAATCTCGAGAGCACGTAGTTTGCGATTTCTATCCCGTCATTAGAGAAGATTACGTCTGGCTATCAAATTACGATCAGCTTTATACACGAGGCGAGCATTCACCCGGCGCGATGATTCGAGTGGATAAGTCAAGAGTGATTCGTCGATCCGACTTTTCGTTACCCGAGTCGCGTGGAGCGAAGAGAGAGGGGGAGATTGAGTGTAAGAGGGAAACAGGGAAAATTGCTTCATTCCCGTAATTTCCATATATCTTTCAGCGATAAACGTCGAAGCAGCCGATGAAACGAGCTATCGACAAACGAGACCCGAAGCTTTCTTTATCTGGGCCAACGAAAGGCAGGCTTACACTTTCGAAGGAAAGTCGATAGTTCGATAAGTCTCACGACAACGAACGTGTTTTACGAAATCTTAGCACGCGATCATAAAGTCACGAGCCTTTTACCCTGCGGCTCTATCCTTCTTTCACTCTCAAGAGAGAGTCGAACTTTTATAAGATTCGATTGTCCGCCAATCGCACTTCGTTTATTGCTTCACGAGTTAAGATACTCGAAGAATTTTTTCACAATTATTTCGTGAATTTCCTAGTTTCATATCTTAAAAACGAACGCTCGTTCAATGTGTATGGTATCTTATTAATCATGTTGTAAAATTATTATCAATCTATCTTTCGATTTAAATTAACATAAATATTAGAACAATTAAATTTTTTTAATCAAAATCATGACCGTGAATCACGTCTCGAGTATAAAGGGTTAAAATTTTAATCCCGAAACTTATTTGCCTAAATAATAATCATAAAATCTAATAACATAAAATAATATAATAATATAAATAATGCAAAATAATATATATATCATCTAATAATATAAAATAAATATAAAATAATATATCTAATAATATAACATAAAATAATATAATACTAATAATATAAAGTCATCTTCATGTAGTTAGCACGTCTTAGTGGATAATCTGCGTCACGTTTAATAAGAATTTACGTGCTTTGCGAAATCCTTGTTCTTCGATCAACCATCGAATTAGTCTTTGATAACGTTATCGTGCGGCGGTAATTTAATTCGACAACATATTCTAATACACGAGTGATTCGATCAATGAATGCTGCGTCAGTAGTAGTAGTAGTCAGCATTAAGCTCATATTCAGGGAAGTTCCCCCGACACTAGTCAGACCAAGTTTCGCTATCTTCAATCAAAATTTCATTTTCGAACTTATAATCAAATTATTGCTGAATCCGTCATGCGATAACCATTTATTCACGTAATATCGACTGAATTGCGTGTATTTAAATTCGCGATAAAACTTGTCGATACTTAGACAGCGGAGATGCGCATCGAGATTACCCTTTAACCTGTTCAATTTTTTATATTTGTAAGCATCGTTCGATGTCATTCTCTTTATGGCGGACGCTTAAAAATTAAAATTGAAACGAGATGCAAACGAAACGCATGTCGGAAAAGCAAGCGCTGTGATCACTACGGATTAATTTCGACGAGCATTTGACGTTACGAGACATGAGAGTACAGTTTCGAATTTAAAACAATGCGTTACCGAAGTGGCTTCAAGTGGGGAACGCGAACGATAATTTATTTCTGTTGATCATTATTCCGAAATTCGACGAGTAGGAATCATCCGACAAATATTACCCAGAAAGAAAAGATAGAGTATCAAGTATTTAGCCAAATCTGGAATTTTTCGACATTTTTAATGTTATATATTAGAATATTACGTATGATATTAAAAAAAATTTATAATATATATTTTTATAAATATATATATATAATATTATATACATATATTATTATATATAATAACTTAAATTAGTATATTGACAGTGCATTGCTCTTGCATGTAAATATTTAGTGCATCCTAATGAACAACTCGACTGACATGAAAATTAAAAAAATGATTTTATGAAAAATTGCCATAAATTATTTTTTATCATAGGTAAATGAAATTCCAGTTAACATTTATTGGATTTTACCTAACCCAATTCATCTTATTAATCGCGTAACTTCGACTTTCCGCGGGGCTCTCGAAGGCAACGAGTAGCCGGGAGAAAAAATCGTTCCGGCCTGTGTTCGCGCTGCTACAATTCCGAAAGTTTCGGGGAAAAAAAGTTTCCGCGTGAGATCGATAACGGGCGTGAACAGCGGCGCGTCGAACGTGCCTGGCGCAGCGGAGAGCAAACATTGTGCGGGGTAGTCTGAAAAATTCACATTCCAGTTACGAACGGGTCACGGGATCGTTTAGGAGGCTCGTTGCTCACGCATTGTTTGCGATGCTAGCATCGCGAATTTAACCGCGAAAACGTTTCGTGCGCTGCACGCGACCAGGGAGCTTGCTCGAAGCACGCGCGACGCACACGCCTGAAATATCCGTTCCGCAAATTCCGCGAGCTCGTACCCCGAATCACGATATTCAAACAACGCGAGTATCGTTTTTATACATTCATATCAATTAGAATATTATTGTTTCTTTAATTACGAATTTTATGCATTGATACTGCATGACATATTTAACCCTTGGCACTCGAAGAATATTTCCACAAATATTTCGTGAATTTCTTACATGCAAGTTAATGTATTAAAATTATTAATATTTTTTTGACATTTTTTAAATTAATGTATGTATAAATTTTATATTAATTAAGTTCAATTCAATCAATAATACATTGAAGCAGTAATTATTTACCTATGTAACAATTATTTTATAGAACAATGGTGAGAGTCACTTCTTGAGTGCAAAGGGTTAATATTTCTCTAGTACCGTTTCGACACTTTCATTAATTATTTCTAATTCACGTGATTGAATCCTAAATTATTCTCTGTCCTATTTTTCAGAGCATGCGATGAAATCGTTAATTAAAATCCATGAACACTTTTCGCTATCAAGTGTCTCGGTTATCCCTCGTCTTTCATCTTTCTAGAACCTCGACCATCGTGTTTACACATTTATAACAATTAGTATATTATTCGTTTTTTAATTATGAATTTCACGCAATGGTACCGCGTGACATTTAACTCTTCGCGCTCGAGAAATTTTTCCACGATTATTGGGTGACTTAATGAGTTCTGTATTTTTGCCCTATATGATATTTTACCAAGCGTTATTTAATTACATTAATAATAAAGTAAAATAATAATATATAATAATTACTTAATTAAATTAAAGTATGTATTATAATGATTAAATCTTTTGAAATTCAAGTGGCGACCGTGAGTCATCTCTCCAGTGCAAAGGGTTAATATTCCTAACATCGTTTCAATACTTTCATTAATTATTTCTAATTCACGTGATTGAATCCTAAATTACTCTTTCCCATTTTTCCGAGAATACGATGAGATCGTTAATTAAAATCCATGAACACTTCGCGCTATCAAGTGTCTCGGTTATACCCCGTCTTTCATCTTCCTAGAACCTATCAGATTCTAAAGCAGTGAAGGGTGCACGGTTCGAGGCCTCAGAAGTACGCTAACCGAGCAAGTGGCCGATGATAAGCTCGTTCGTCGGTGCAAAAATAAAAAAACTAAAGACGGTAGGCATAAAAAGTGGGAACAAATAAATGAGCGAGCTGGCAGCCAGGAGAAGAGAGTGTGTGAGAGAGAGAGAGAGA
>SHCU01000889.1:2435-18795 GCA_004307685.1 Ceratina australensis | reverse complement strand
ACTTATTCAAGGCCCTAATACGGAGACGTGTAAGTAATGGTAACCGCAATGCAGCGCGCAGGTTATTAATGAAAGCCGCGGTATTACTCTTTATACTTGGAATACCCTCGTGGAACCGATATATCGGGACAGGACTACAAAAGCTTAGCAACCGTTTGAAGTTTAATAACGCGCGGGGCGATTCGGTAAATTTCGATGTAGGAGGCACAAAGTCTGAAGCGGCTTAACTGCGCAAAGGCCACATTATGCATTATTTACGCGGCTCGTGGCCGGGGGAACCGATGAAGTAACGGGGCAAGTTCGAGAGCCGGGCAAACGTACTACTGGGAATCGAAGCCATTAACCTTGCTTCGCAGCGACCCCGTGGCTTACGCATCACTAAATAATTCTGGTGGCGCGCGTCTAAGGTTCGGGCGTCCGCGACGGGGGTTATCAAGACCCGTATCTCCGAGGGTGTTCTTCCTTTGGGGATATTGTCGCACCCGCGCAGCTAATCTTTCATTTTGCCGTCCCATTTGCTCGGTCAATTCGCATTGGGACAGGTACGTGTAACGAACTCGACGAAAAGTTCTTAAGTCGAAGCTTACCAACCCCCTGCCAGACTTGTTTTATACGTGTAATATAAGTGCAAGTAATTTCCTATAGGTTGGGAAATATGGAACAAAATTAATTGTCGCAAAATGCACCTTTAACCCTTTGCACTCAGGGGTGACTCATGGACCTGTTTTCCACGTGTAATATAAGTACAAGTAATTTCCTAGAGGTTGGGAAATATGAAACAAATTTAATTGTCGCAAAATGCACCTTTAACCCTTTGCACTCGGGGGTGACTCAAGGATACAATTTTTTTATAAGATAATTGTTATTTAAATATATTAACAGTTTTTAAGACTCAAACTTTGTCAATATATTCTATGACATTAAATAGAGAAAATAATAGCAAGTTTTCTTATATTATTTCCATTCCATATTTTTTATATAATTTTTTAATAAAGCTCTGTGACCTACCTTTGCATAACATTTTTTTCTTATCTAGTGCCATAAAATATATAAAGTTTCAGCCATAAAACCTGGGACACTCTGTATATAAATTCAATAACCCTCGAAAGAAAATATGAATAATATTTTTAATTATTTTAATTAATTTCTAGGAATTCTCCAAATATTCCTGGAGAAACTCTTCGAGGGTTAATTTCGTAAAGCAATTACTTAACGCCTGTAGGTAAACATTTAATTCGACCCAAGGTGATTAAAAAACCTCGTACCGACGTCTCGGTTGCTCATCGGATAAACTCTTAGCTCGTGCAGAAACGTAAGATTGTCTGGAGCGAGTATGCAGGCCAAGTGCCAAAACAACTGTGATTCGGCGAGGTTCGTCGGGGTGGGAAACAAAACTTGCTACCGGGGTTGAACGGTGTACAGCGAAAGAGGGTAACGATCACGACCGAAGACGTATTCGAGTCTATTATTTTCACCGGAGCACTCCTCGTCGTCGCTTTGAACTCGTCCCTCATCTCTCTCGAAATAAGTGCGCTCTTCCCGATCTGATTTCCCCTTTTCGCGGCAACTCGTCCCCGCGTATTTCCTTTGCCCGCGCTTCTTCTCGTGAAATTGTTGCCCGGAATTCCTCGTTTCCCTCGCCGCGAGTAACGCGCGTCTCTGTCCGAAAGCCGAACACCTGTCGTTTATTGCTCCGCGCTTTAACTTACAATTTTTCCCTCTCAAATGAATTAGTATAGTAGTTTATTTGCACTTTAGGCTCATAGCCTTTTACGAAGGAAGTTCTTATCGTTTACTCGTAGTGCGATTATCCTATTACTAAGATAAACAACTTAACATATTTGCATTGTAACCGTACGAATTTGTCGCGTTACGGTTACATAATACCGAAGGATGTAGAAACGACAACGCGCCCTGCCGGAATCAGGGACCTACGGGTCGACCCGTCGCGGACTCACTCTTTGCGAGACCTTTGTAGAAATAGCATTCAAGTAGACACGTGGCGACGATATAATACCAGTTAGTCTGAGTATACTAGTTCAAGATTTAGATTCACCAAATTAGAGCGTGATTATAACCACTTGGAGATCCGTGTTGTCACGAGCATTGATTAACACTAAAGCTACCAAGAAATTTTGCACATAAATATATCATATTGATATTTCTTACATTTCAATGCTATTTAGTGTCAGCGTTAGTATTTTAGTTTGATATCAGATTATCAGATCTCTATCTATCTCGTAAGAACTCTCGAATGAATTATACAATAAAATAATGAACAGTGAACATTTTCACCGGAGACCTTACCCTGCTCCCAACCCTTTTTTCTCAATCACAAGAGAAAGTGACGGTTTCAGTATATTGGACAGTATCTTGAGGAGAGTGCCTTCTACCTATCTCATAAAAACTCTCGAATGAATTATACAATAAAATAACGAACAGTGAACATTTTCACCGGACTCTGTAACTCTTCGGACGGTTTTCACAACCAACTTGAGTCATTTTAACGTGAGATCCTGAGAGTGACTTTACGTACGCGGTCAAACTCGTAATAAAGTTTTTAAATTCCGTTACAGCCATGTATTAAGGGCACTCGCTAAGTCGATATGATGCACAGGCTGAAAGAGGAAGAGTCGATCTAAGTTAAGGAAAGTTCGCTTCAATTACCAAAGCGTAAGCGGCGAGACGCAATTTTCCTTCGAACAAAGTGGGACGGGGGGGTTGAAAAAATTGTCGTTGGCGCGAAACACGTGGCCTGGCGGAAGAAATTATTGTTGAAATATTCATGTCGCGAGCATCGTGGAACGGAACCTGTCGGTCTTTGATCGAGCGACGTCGCGCGAACGCGTGAAAAAGGGAGTATAGCCTTTTAATCTTTCACGGCTGGCGTGAAACGTGCCTGACCATTAAATGCCTGGATGGTAGAGAGGCTCCGAGGCTCGCGCCGCGTAATATGTAATTCCGGGTGAATACTTCGGTATTAAGTTTCGCGGAACTTCGCCGAGTAAATGGTCGTATGAATTTTTTAAACGCGCCCTTACCGTGTGCTTACAGCGGTGGTTGAAATCTTCTTAAACGCGATCCATTCATACGGACCTTTCAACGGTTTCATCGCGATTTTAATCTTTCACTACGCTCGCTCAATTTCAAGTGAATATATCTTTTATGCCCGACGGTTCAAAGGGAATCGACGGGACAAAACTGTCTGCGAATTTTTATGAGAAATTTCATTGTACACCGTCTGCCCTCTCGTTTACTTAAATGTGTAATTATGAAACAACTTCGTCGAGATGAATGCGCGTCGCTTTCAAACATCGAGTATTAATTTCTTTCAGGCTGATTTTTATTGCCGCACTTCGGCTTTAAGATCCCGTACTTATTCTTGAGAATCTTTTTATTCGAACTTAAAGTAATCGCATTCAGAGGTAAAAATGGTCGTGCGTGGAGGACACGAGACATTAGCAACAATGCACACAGGATATGGACATCGGCTCTCGACGCTGTGTCCCTTCGGTTAGATTTGGCGTAGAAAGTAAATCGCCTCTCCTTGGCCGGGAAGGAATATCGACTTCCAATAAAAAGGAATCGTGCTTTGAGAATCTTTCGCCTCGATATAAACGATTCGAACTTCCAACGAAGCGGTCCGTGCAATCGATACCATTTGACTTCTCTCACATGCTACCACTTAAATACATATTTCAACATTATGTGAAATAGTAATGTATTTTTATATTCCTTAATTTTCGTTATTTTATATAATTTTCAGAATAAATTAATTGACAGACTTCCTACTTTGTACAGGAGTTCAATAAATGAACAATTGTTTAAATAATATTCGTCGTCTTTATTCGACGAACGATTCAGGTTAATGCGATTTCTTCATCTCCTCATGTATTTTTATTTAACCCTTTAACTTCCTTCCACAGCTTTTCATCATTTTCTCATCCTCATCTAGCGTGTCTCCTTTGGCACAAAGGAAGAGATTAGCAACCGTGATGCTGCGGTTGCCTCGACGTTCTATTGCACTCTTTGCATATCTCTTCCCTTGTTGCTTTAAACTGTGCATCTAGTCGTATGATATCCTCGTATAATACTACTATTATTACAGCACCATTCACATACAGCCTATTCAGTTACTAGGAGTAATGTCATATAAAATGTCACAGTAAAATAAGAGACAAGAGCAAAAAATAGTTTTTAGAAAATGCTAATTAAAAATTCTCATATAAAATGCAAAAAATTAAACTAGTGAAAAGCAGATGCTTTATGTGCCTATGCGTACACGCTCTTCTTGTGTAACGTTATAATTTCAATCCCCATAGAAGAGTTGCCGGGCAGCGAGCGGCGACGCTGGGGGAGCCTAACCATTTCAACAAGTGAAATACATCACAATTTGAGTTTCCGCAGCATACGGCGGGCCACCCAACGCTTTTGGACCCCGCCCCCGCCCTTTCGTGTTTTACAATTACGGTAGTTTTATGAGTTTCAGCCGCGCCCGTTCCCGGTAGACTTCTGCCAACTTGTGATTGCGTAAGTTTCTAGTTTATGATCGCGGACCCGTCGGCTTATCTCACCGATTCTCCTTTCGCAATGATTGCACGTGCGTGCGCTCGTTCGCTGTTTATGCAAATTACAATCCGACGTGCCACGCGGTTGACGAGGAAAAATGCATAAAATCTTTTATTTCCTTCAGGCAAAAACCGAGGGTCGACGTCGTCCTTCCTTGCGGGTGTATTTTGGAAATTTTACGAACCTCCTAAAAAAAACTTATTACGCCTTGAGTAAGACAAAAAAAAAATGATAAAATATTTTAATGTAAATTTCAAAAATATTATTTAACCCTCTATGGACCCCTGTTACTTTCAGGTCACATTTTAACCCTTTGCACTCGATAGGTGACTCACGGTCACCACTGGCTTAATAAACTATGTGTGTGCTGGTGAAGTTATGTTTATCAATACAAAAATAATTAGCAGTAATTAATAAGAAAATTCTCCTCTGGAGTTCGCATTTTTTTTCCAATAATATATAGGTTGATTTTGTTCAGATATAGATTAGGTAGGTCAGGTATAGATCAAATATATGAATTAGATAGATATATAGAATAGATAGGTTGAATTGTTGATTTTTTCTTCCTCCAATTTTTGGGGATTTAAAACAAAAATTCGGCCCATTGAGGGATGTTAATACTTTGACGACCGAAGTCATGTCTATGTGAGTTCACGAGCCAAATTGATATTGAAGAAAGTTAAGATAGGAAGTGATACAGACGTTGAGGAGATGAAAAAAACTTCTCGCTTTAATAATTCTGATGGGATTAGTAAAAAAAAGTCGGGAAAAGAATCTGCACACCAATTTTCGGAAGAGTCATGCCAAGAAATAAATTTCGACAAATTTGGAGACACTGGCATTTCAACGATAACGAAAATTGTCAAGACCGATTGGACAAGATTAAACTCATCGCAGGCCGAGTCCAACATAAACTTCGAGTCGTCTACAAACCATCAAAAGAAATATCAACGCCTGCCAGTTTATCACAAGAGTTGGCGGCAAGCGCAACTCTTTTTCCGAAACGTGCGGCCGTCAAAGTGTTAAGTCGAAGGGATAAACAGGGTCCCGAGTTTTATTAATACAGAGATGCACGCACCGGGTGAAACGGCTCGATACGTAATTCGTGAAATCGAAACGAGTTCCTCGACGAAGCCGGGAAATTAAATTTCCATTTCCAATTCGCCGATAATTCGTCGAGAGACGGCGCGTCGCGTCGTCTAGACCGTGGCACGTCAACCCCATCGAACGCGATTGTTATTTCCCGATTTGGTCGCCGGAGAGGAATCCGCGCGCAATTTTTTCCTTTACCCTGGTTCGACGACGCGTCCTGACGCCGGAAGCGTGGCGCGCGCGATACGAGGCTTTGTTCAGCGAACTGCCGAATCTTTCGCGGTTCTCAGGCCTGCGTGGGCGACAAATTACTCGGCGTCGATCGCGAACCGAGTTTCTTTGTTCACCGACGATGATCCCGACGCCGGCCGGCACTAACGAAGCGCCGGCATAATGAGGTGTGACACGAGAAGGTGTGGTAGGCTAGGCAGTCGCCTGGAGAGAACCGGAGAAAAGGGGAGTGGAGGGCTGCTTCAGACACCCCAGTCGACGCAGACGTCTGATGGGGTTCGACGGTGAGCTCCGCGGATTTCCATTCTGGTGCACCCACCCCCTCGCCGGGGCGAGGCCACAACAAGGCAAAACACACCGTGGCTCGTGTAAGTACTCGCGTGCTCTCACCTACTACCTCGCTACCCTGTCACGGCCGCGTAAACAAGATTGTGCGTTCGCACACGCGGCTGCAGCAGCGATGGGTCTTCGATGCACCCGCGCCAAAGCCTAGGGATCAAATTAGTCTCCCGAATGTCTGACGTGGCTTTACGGATCAACGGTCGGATCAAATTAATAAACTTTAGCATATTCGACGGATGGAATCTTCTGTGTGTTGGTTCGACGATAATTGTGCGCGGAACGAACAACATGCGACAAATTCATCACTCGTTTATTTTAAGTAGATCACCTTTGGTGATTGTTAAGTCAACTGAGTGAGTTTAATATAGAATTATCTAGTTCAGCTGAATCTTTAATATAAAATATTAATATATCCTGTGTGCTAATATATGCTTGTATTATAGTTGAAGTATATGTTAAATCTATTATGGAATATGTCTATATGGAACCTAATGCTTATTGAATTAAAAAAAATGCGTCACTGATTCCATCAATCTGTTTTTCTATTTATCTATAATCTGTCTTCTATTTAATCAGTAAATGATCTTATCAATCTGTCTTTCAAATTTTATAATTCTATCAATTCTATCAATCAATCAACTGATTCTAAAAATGAATGAAATGTAAATAGGCAATTCGTCAAGATCTCTAGAAGTCTTACACCAAGGCGTTAATGGAAATGTGGAACGAAGAATGAACCAACTAAGCTACACAATCTTGGAAACAATATAAATGAAATAGAAAAACCCTATGAAAAATAGAACACTCAGATTGGATACACTCATATCTTATTACAAAAACTAAACCAAGTGCCTGCAACACCTATAAAGTATAAAATACTATCGAAAACTCCATAACAATATGTCCTAAATATGTTCATACCCTAACATGCCCATTGACATAATTAATTAAACAAAGAGTTACACTTGTAAACTCATAACACACATATACATTGTATTATGAAACAGTCTATGTTATGTCTCTCACCGTTAAAAAATCGTACAATCATAGAGTACCTTTTTTCTGTGCTATAAAATTCGAACAAGCTCGCCTAAACTTGTACGAACACTGTTTGCATTCGAGAAGTCTCCGCGAGTTATACTTTCAAGCTTCCGGGCAACACAACGCGCGGCTAACGCGGACAGGGAAATTGCTATCCGCAAATCATTCGCAACTCCCGCGATATACACAGGAAACGACTCGCGTTGGAAAAATTGGTAGAGACGCGAGGAAGTAAGTATCGTCGGGCATCGCGGAGAACTAGCGATTTCGCAAATTTACCCAACTTCGAGGATTCTCGCGAACAAGCCTCGTGGAAGAAACTTTGACCGTGCACTCGACTCCGTAGCATCTTGTTCCCATCGCTATGTTCAAGTGCAATTCACCGGTGAAGTGCGAAACGAAGGAGAGAGGAGCACGATTCTTAAATAACTCGTTCGCGCGAAGAAACGAGAGAGCCGGCGGGGTGGTGGTGGTTGTTCCGCAGCTCGCAGAGGAACCCCGAGGGTCCTAAACGGCTCGACGCACTCTGTATCGATACCTTTCGATAACATCAACCTTCAGCCACCCTCGGTGTTACTCACCGGTGTCACTTGTCTCGCCCCACCGTCCCGGCGAATCCTTTATCCCTCTGTCGCGGTTCGCCTGATAACGACCGGCGATACTTGATCGATGCGATCGTTTGCCGCGACGTTTAATTAACCGAATGGAATTTTCGACCCGACAACAGAATTTATGTGTCGAGGGTGTTTTTTGTTAATCTTGACCGAGACCAGATATGAGGACCCTCGATGATAGTAAAACAACAATGCATGAAGATTGCAGTGATGATTTACTGTATCCTTCGTTATGTGATTATATCTTATAATAAAATGCAGACTTATGATATTTATGCATTCATCATGTGCTTATGATATAGCAGAGTCTCATAATTCGCGGTCCTGAGTTCCAGTCCCGATTAACACTGATTGATACAAGCACCTCAGATACAAGTTGTCCTCATGTGTTTTGCTTAGCCGCTAATAACATATTTTGCTTAACCGATAATAATATCACTAGGCTCCGTCGCAAGAATAATAAAATAAAGGCAACGTTAAATAAAAAGTAACACCTGCTGTTAAAGGGCTAAACAGACTACGATCTAAAAGCCTTCCCGACTGAGTCCGGGTTCGGGTAAATCAGATGAAAAAGAAAAATGTGTAGCAGATATCACATAAAGATATGCTGCATGATTCATCTTCTCGCAGTAATAATCAAAGTCCTCGATTAGATTAAAAAAATTATATATAAAAATGTGTGTATCATATGTAGCATGGAACACAATCAAAGCACAAGCTCATTCAATTTTCAGATACAGTAAAAACACGTTTCACCTTGAAGGAAACCGAAGAACCGAGACAGTTGATTCGCTATTTCCTATGGGCGACACGGAAAGGGTACATTCAACCGGTGAGAGTCTTACCGTGTCTCCGGCGATGCACCGAATTCGAGCTATATCGAGGCGAGGTGGTATCCGAAGGAAACAAGGCGGACTCGTTCTCTGGGAACAGGTTGCACAAACGAATAGACGACTCCTACAGGAGGCGAACGACAGTTCTTAGATTGAGAGTCGAACAGGAAGCTCCCGAACTCCCGTGGCATCCAGAACTGCGAAACATTTTCTCGTCGGACGAAATTACACTCGCTTCGGGAGATTTCTTCGATTTGCATTACCAGATGTAGCTTCTTCATGCACCTGAGACAAGGACGCGGCACCGCCCAAGAGGAAATGCCACGCGGTATAGCGTTAGCTTCACTCAACCCCATAGCTCGTCTAATGTATCGCCGGAAAGCATCGCCGCCGTAAACCCGATTCCGGCGGTGAAACTGTAAAATCCACGTGGCCCGACAAAGACGAAGAGCTCGGCTCGCCAGCGTCGAGAAGGATACAATTTTATTGGCTACGTCGTGAGAACAATATATATGTATATATTATTTTTCATTTGCTGTGTTCCAAGCAGTAGAGACAAGCGGACGCTAACAAGTTATCGAGAGCTTGATTCACCTATGAATTCGGCGGACGTCACGAGCAGAATTAAAAAATGTGATTAAGCTCCATATAAAATCGTATCGAAAAAAAATTAAACAATGAAGCAATAACTATTGACGAGTGACGTGAAATAGGATGCGTTCGGGTGTGAGAGCGGTTGACGAGCTAGGAAGAGACAGTGCGCAACCGGGCGGTAGATTTTAATCTTTTTTTCGCGGGATGAACGCAAAAATTGCGAGAAAAGGTCGGCCGAGCGCGATTAATAAAAGTGGAAAGCTATTGCCGGCCCGGCACGGAAATACATGAAATCCAATCCTTCCGGTTTACCACGTTTCGACGTGACGCAAAAACGAGGATTTCGAGTCGCGGGGGCAACCGAGCGCGACAAGAGCGCAGAGTTTACGTTTGTTCGTGGAATCGCACGCACACGGATTCTCTATCAGTTGGCTATAGTAAAATTGAGGGTGCATCGTGAAATCGAACCGGCCTGCGTAGCCGCGACCGAGATAATTGATGCGGTTGCAACTGAGATCGATGATCTGATCACAGGCTCTACTACGAAAGCATTACATACAACTTTGGTTCCTTACGAAATTTTTATACCAAACGAATTAACCCTTTTTACTCAAAAAATTTTTTCATAAATATGTAAGGAATTTATCCTTAGTATAATTGAATTTTAACGCTCTATTATAAAAATCAGGTCAGTAAGCCAGACCCCTAATTGTACTATTAAATCACACGTGGCGTAAGAAAGACAATGAAAGCCACACAGTGCACATGGTATGAAAAAATGAGTGATAAAACTAATCAAGAAATAACAGTGTGAATAACAACATTGAATGTTGTTTCTTTGTTATACAAGGTAGGATTAGTAATTAGCTTTAATTATTGTATTGTATTTTTGTACAAAATAATACAATTTCTTTGTTATTTTGGAGAAACAATCCATGTATTATTCATGAAAGAAAACCCTATTCAACTATAAATCTACAAATCGACTGACCGTAAATCACCTCCAAGTGCAAAGGGTTATAAGACTTATTTTTGGTTAATCGATTAAATTTTTTAAAAATCGATAACAATTGATAGAATAATATTAGTAAGAGGCCGAATGAATATTCCATTTGTACTGACAACAGCATCGCCTGATCAAAGCACAAATTCCTTCTTATTATCAATAATTGATTAATAAAGAATCATGTAGGAAATTCTAAACATTTTCATGGTAAGGATGCAACAGCTATAATTTTTAATTCACGAAACGCGAACGGGGCGCGGATTGCACTAATTTTTTCATTCCATTCCGACCGGTAGTTTCAGCGAGGAAAATTAGAAATTCGCGGTGCTTTCGCGTTTATAATTCACTTATAGTGAACAAGCGGAGGCACCGTGCCGCGCAGCTCCGACCGGTGGCCCGAGGCTTTACTTTTGTACATCGTTGCACATTTGTTAATTAAAAACTTCCGAGGATTCGAATCCCCTTTTGGACCAGTACGTTTCCTCCGCCATAGTGTTTCATTGTTACTCGTCGAAACAGCGAGGTGACATTTATAAATAGGTGATCCAATTCATCGAGCGGCGCGAACTCCGGGCTGGCTCTGTACTCTGAGAAAGGCGTGGTCGATAATTGGACACTTTAATTAACACGCCTTTCCCGCAATGGTCGCGACGCGCTTTATTCTGAAATGACAATAGTTTTTGACATGTCCTTGCCACCAGAGATAACAGTAACTAAATCAATCTCTATCAAGATTTTCTATAATGGATATTGTATGAGAAATCCTTTGGTGAGGAAAATAACTCTGATCAATCTGAATATCCTCATGATAAATTTGCATTCAAATTTTTGTTAACTTAAGAAAAAACATGCATGCAAACTTTGGTAGGACTAGAATAATTCTCTGGAGCACAGGATTTCGGACAATAAAAGAGACCAATATTGTGTTTTAAATGAAACAGAATTGGTATATTTTTACTAATAGAGGAATCACATAAAATGAAAACCTCAGAAAGTAACAATAATTTAATTAAATGAAAGTATTACCAATTGCTTTACGTGATTAAGCAAAGTATAAACCTATGCATGCAATGTCTCAAAATGGGACTAGAAATGTCCTACCATGTACTACGATGCTTCGAAAATGGTAGGACACCTTTAACCCTTTGACCCCCACACTATCTCCAGATTGCTTGCTCTTGTTTGTAGAATATTATATATTTGTTTTATACATTTGTCTTGAATATTTATAGCCCAAAATCCTTGTCACGAGTAAGACTCTTAGTTGGGGGCCAAAGGATTAATCTCACCGTGTCCCAAAGAGAAATGTCCCTAAGCTGTTCGTCTCTATCAAGCTCCAATCAATCTGAATATTTTATTAATAAGCTTGCATTCATATATCTGTTAACTTGGCATACAAAGACATATGAGAGACATCATTTATTTCATACGAGATTCATACAAACTCCGTTTTATTTGCAAGGCGAGGGGTTAATTTGACGGTATGCATAAGCATTTGCAGAAGTAGAAGAAACGAGGCTGTTTGCCTACATCCCATTCTCTACGTATAAAGGCAGCTGACGCTAGCTCGGACACCATTATCTAGCACCGCGTTATTAGCTAACTCGAAATTAGTACATAATTAGTAGTTACGGTCCGACGATATTAAACTGCAATCTACTCGGTGCAAAGTAAATTCACCGATGCCGAGCTGCGCGCTGTTTAAACGCGATCGTATAATTACGGGTGTACAACGAGTTGAAATTGAATCGTTAAACAACGTGGCCATTCGCTCGGCAGCAGTGCAGAAATGAAGGATATTATCGATGCGTTCTTAACGCGATCCAATCGACACAGTTTTCCACTGTGATCTAATTCACCGTCTCAATATTTCCTTGATCTAAGTATAACGAAGAACGAGAAATCGTGCGAGTCGGGTTTCCGGATTCGAGTTCTGAATCTGCTGTTAATAACCCGACGATTACGTTTCCCAGCTCGCCGTTTCAATTGCCTCATCGAACGCATATAGATACTGTGCAATGGGTGAAATTTGAACTTCGAGAACGTAATATTATGTCTACAGGGAAGCAACATTTCGATGCAAGCTGGGGTCTCATTTTTTGTAAGGACTGCATTTTGAGACTCTACTTCTACTACAAACAATTATATTAGATGTGGACTCTGCGTCATCAACGAAGTGTATGAGTGTTTATTAAAATAAAGAGGAGAATATTCAGTTGTATCTGTATAATAGGTTATTAATCTTTTATACATATCATAAAAAGTTGCTTAACATTAAATGTTGCACTTTTACATCTGAACATAATTAATTTATTTTAACTTCCATGTTAATAAATTATTTTTGAGTTAATTTGACGTTTGGAATCGAAGGCAGCAACACTTAAGTTGAAACTTCAGTAGTTCTTCATTAGACAGTATAATTTCCCATGCAAGTACGTACTTGGCAAATCTGCTCGTAAAATTTTGATTGCTCTTATAACTAGCTAGTCTGAATAGTCGACATCCAATGGTCAAAACAATAGGAAAACAACAGAAACAGGAATACTAACGAGCAGATAGAAGAGTTCAAAATGAGTAAAAATGTTTTCCCTAAAACGCAGGCTTAGCGTGCTTATCGCTGAGTTGTACTACTGATAAGTTAGTTCATTCAACAGTTCTCAGATACTTGAAGTTAATTTAAAAAAAATTTCTAGTAGTATCTGTTTAATAGTGTTAATTCCTCATAACACAAAATGTCAAATATTACAAAATGGAACTTATAGTAACTCTCATCTTAAATATTCATAACTTCAAAAAATGTAATGCGTTTTTAAAAGCTTCAGCAAATCTGATGAAAACCTGATTGTTAGTTCTATCATCGACTCCCTTAAGCCGTGTAACTGCATTTACCGAATTCACGAACCGAGAGAGAATCGATCTTGTCCCTCCGGCTTGAGTTACGATATCCGATCGTGAAACTCGTTTCACTTTTAACCTCTCTCTCTCGCTTCCCCATCAGGCAACCCCTAGTATTTTGTCTCCGTTCAGCCCGACATTCTTTTCGCCCCGGCCATACGTAGGAATGATAGCCGCGAAGGATCCGGGTCGCGCGTAAATTTCCGGAATCTTAGCCGATTTATTGTCGTTTGAAATATAGGTTGTCGTGAAAAACGGAAGATACTAGTTTACCGTCGGGCCGGGGTCGCGGCACAGTTTTCCTGCCTTCAACTTCCAACGTCAGAAACCTCGTGCCTGCTCGCAATCAAACCGACGAGCAATGGGAGCAAACGAACTTCTTCTAATTTATTTTCGCTTTAAATTAATTCCGGCGGCAGTGCAAATGTTTATATACCGATCCGTTCCCGGCGATCGGATTGATTGATAAACCCGTTCCCTAATCCTGAGAGAATACGATCAAGTGCAATCTCGTTAGACACGGATCGACGTTGTTGATCTGGTGCCTCGACGATGGCAAGAAGAGCAGCTAATTTCTACGAAGGGACAGGGAATCCCGTGCCTCGAAGCGGGATAGCTGGCTGTGTGGGCGTCAAGGGTGAATACGTAAACCTGGCTAAGGATTTGTTACGAAAGCATCATCGTGATGTTGCGATAACAAATCGCTACGTGTTGACTCCCAACACGGGCGCGGCCATGTCGAAACCCGCAACACACCGGGAATCGCTTGTTTCCATTTTACCCCGGCTCGGCGCGAATCAGATTTCCCGGGCCCGCGGATAAAGCCTTTTTGACGATAGCGTTTTTTGTATCTCCATTCCGAAGTTTGCGTTGCTTCCTTTTTTCGTTCGTTACCCGATTTTTTTTTTTTTGCCTGTCATTCGCTTTCATCTTCGCCAATTTCCATGGAACTCATGCCAGTTCTACGTTCCTTGTACTCTTTTTACAGGGAAAATTGCTACGATATAAGTACTGTTAGAAATGATGGGTTACGATCTGTAGTTTCATTCGGACACTCTTTTATAGCTTGAATTTCGTAAGACACTCGTTTGTATCGTGTGAAGCATATTTATTTATTACACCGTTTAGAAATCATATTATAGAACATTTATAATAAACACGATTGAAAATAGTTTAACTGGCATGAGGTTTTAACATCTGAATCACGAAGAAGGAGAGAACCGGAAGTGAGACAGAAACAAGTGAGAAACGTAACAGCGCCATAATTCAAATTTTACATACATTTCCAACAAGTACACTTCAGCTCTGTTAACCCTTTGCACTCGAGGATTTTTTTCTCCAAATATCTATTGAACTTCTCTATATAATAATTATTTTATATTTTTCTAATTATCAATTGTCCATTTTTCTACATTTTTTAAATGCATAAATTTTACATGCATAAATTTTATAGCAATCAAATTGAATTTAATCAACGATATATATTTTATTTTATAAAATAATGGCGAATGTCAGTCGCCTCTCGAGTGCAAAAGGTTAATATCTGACGCGAGAAAGGCAACGTTCAAAGAAATAACAAATTTTATACCGGTAATTTTATTCCATAAATATTAGATTAAAATTTATCTGGGATTTGAAAAATTTTCATCGCGTCGAATCATCCTCTTGATTTTCACCGGTGACATTAATCGGTTCGGAGAGTCGGAAGGTAACACGGGGGATCGTCGTTCTTACGTAAAAATTTTCGAGATCCAGAGCCGGCCGGTACGCAGTCGACGCACGTATTCCATCAAGAGACGAAGCCGGAAGCGGGCCCCGGGATTGAAGCACTTCGGAACTATACTTTACAACGGCCGGCAGCGGGTCGCACCGTCTCGTCTCGTCGAGGCCAAGATAAATGTACTTCGACTTGAATAAGCTCTTATTCCGGTTATCGAAGAGGGGTACGTGTTATTACTCGAGACTCGATCTAGATCAATGGTCCCTGCGATAATGTCCGAGATTTTGAGAAAGGCTCGACTCGACCTAAGTGGAAATCGCCGTACGCATTGAAAATTTGCGCGTATTTCCACCGCGGTAATCCTATTTCCATAACACTTCGAGGAAAATGACAATATGCGAGGCAGCCGCGTTGAATTTCAATGAAACCTGCCGCTCCTTTACTCCCACTATAAAGCCGAGGAAATTTTATAAATAAATCGACGAAGAAAATCGATTGCCGATAAAGCGATACATTTTAATTTCTGTCCGAGTATCTTCGCATTGTTGAACCTCGTAAATTTATTACGTGTACCGTGTCGAGAGTAAAATCATATAGAATCCCGAGTCCAGTGTGTTTAGCGTCCCACACGAGCGTACCGATGATTATATTATATTCAACTGGTAATATTATCGTGTTTCGGAGTGATAATTTACGAGACCCTGTGCTGTGTCAACGCGCAGCAATTTTGTTGCTGAATAATTCCATCGTAGTTGAAGTCCAGATAAAACAGCCGGAATAACGTCACGGCCCATGTACCTGACAATTGTTCTCCACGCGGGTAAACAAATATAACGACAACGAGGCTATTATTTATGTGTTTTTTTTTTGTCAACGAGATGTTTCACCGTTGTCATTTGGAAATAGATGTTGGCTGCAGCGACAGATTGCAAATTGGTGGAAAAAGAGATTTACATAAGAAACCTTCTGGCGATCACGATGCAGTGTAACCAGCACTCCGTATCGACAGGAACAAATAAAGCATTGGCCCGGCAACGACCTACTCGAGAGACCCGAAGAGAGAAACTGGCAGTTCCCAATCGACCTTTGACTTTGATCGATCACCGGCAACAACACCGCCGCTATATGTATTCGGGCTATTAAATCCCTATAATTCTCCCCGGCTATCGACAGCGCCGTTTTCCGTTCGCCGTAACGCGTCGTAAAAACAATATGCACGTAATGGAATATCCATTCCGGAGTGGTGCTTGCGCAGTCGGGTAATTGTTACGAGTTGTTTGTACGTACGTACGTACAGCGTGATACGGAAGTATTAGATTGTGCACGATGTTTCTTTCCCCGCTATCTGCACGCGAACCTTTGTTTTATTTATTAGAAACCGTTTCCACGAGATCGAACGGCTTTAGGATATCGTTACAGGGAC
>SHCU01000888.1:0-41560 GCA_004307685.1 Ceratina australensis | reverse complement strand
ATATTATACATTTTAGTATTCGCATCTTTATCCAATCCTGCTATAATAAATCTGACGTAATAGCAACGGTGTCTGTAGGATCTATTTAACGTTAATAAGTTCTTGAAACTCTCTAAAAACGGTTTTCGGCCCAAAGAAGCTTGCGGCGGTACCGTGAAAGCCGTGAAACGTGTAACGTTCGACTTAGCCGGCATTAATCACTGAGAGCGCACTTCGTAGAGAAGCTGCATTAATTACACACAATACGTAGGTACCAACGCAGAATTTGCATGGGACGTGCTAGCCCTCTAATTAATAGTATGTAAATTGCTCGCTCCTGGCTACGTCTTCGACTGCGTCGCGGCAATTTCAACGATTAATTGAGGCCAAGCGACTAGTGAAACGATCGCGAGACGAATTTCCATAGTCCGAGTCCGGAGTTTACGTCCGTGTTACGCCGTGCCGCGGCTGACGATGCCGCCGCGTTGCATTGGTCACGAACGAATCGCGCGATCCAACTGTGCCACGGGGAGCTCTGCGAGATCCACCGTTCCTCGCGTTAATTAATTGCCCGAAGTGAAATGTTAATTAAAGCGGAAATTAGTATCGCGCGTAACGCGCATTCTTGCGGTACCACCGACGCGAACGGTCGTGCTTCATCCAATTTACGGTGTCCCGCGATACCGCTGAACACGCCTGTTCCTCTCGACTGTTTGCCGTTAACAGATGATAAATACCTACCGTCAACGCTTCTACAATATATTTGCGAATTGATTGGATGTTGTCTTTGTTGAGTGACAGAGAGGGATGAAACTTTTGGGGTGAAATGCAGGATTGCATAATAACTGTTGTATGAAAATTCAGAGATAATATGAGATGACATCCTATGCTGTATGTATAGTTCCATTACCCACATTCCATTTACCCTATAGCGTCCACATGTTGCTTTAGACTAAGGGATGTTCGAGTCTGATTTTGTTCTTTGATATTCGATTTTACACAGAATCGATTTTTTCTACCTATGATTTACAAATCTATCTTATTATTTCTAACAGGCAGAACTCAATTGACATAAAAAAATGTTACTTTCCATAAAAGTACGCAGTGTAATTCTATCAATAACCCAGTTGCATGTAAAAACATGCAACTTACGTTCTCTCTCGATTTGTTTTACGCATACTGACTTCGCGAATTCCTGTTCAGTTTATTTAGACTGGCATTACAGTTGGCTAACCTTGGTTATTTGGAATTCCGATCTTCTTGGAATGCCATCCTGGTCCTACCGGAATAGTTACTGTCTCTTACCATACTAGCATTCATTAGTTCGCTGCTTCTGTTAATGTCTGCCAACATGTCCCTACAAGATGTTACATGTTACATTTATGAATACTCCGGCTTTACGCTTGAAGATACCTCAGATCACAATTTCACTTCAGACTCTTCTATTTTTAATCACTGTCAGACTTCTCTCACGAAGATTTTTGTTATAGTCGCACCAGCAACAAATGCATCGTCGTATTTATTAGAAGTGACGTATTGCAGGGCGGACAAAAAGCTTGTTTGCTCGTCAGGTTTAACAGACGTAAAGCTGACCCCTCTTTATATGTCAACTTAATGCCACTTTAGCCCCTGGGAAACCCCTCACCGTATTTCTTATACTTATACCACTCAACTTTCCCTTTTCTATTCTTATATCTTCTTCTCTCTCCGATCTCGATTTTCTTTCTTTTCTGCTTCCTCAGACTCTGTCATCGAATCTCTCCAACCTCTTTTCTTATAGGATTGCCTTCTTTCCAATCTTCGTTCTCATCCTTTATCCTCTACTTTCTTTTCGCCTCTCACCCTTCTGTTTCCTCTCTTCTGTCGTGATATGATTGTTACTATTTTTACGGCCAACGCGAACGGTCAGCGTTATCAAAGAAAGTTGAAAGTAATACGGTTTAAAGTAAGCTACGAGATAAAATATAAAATGAACATAACTATACGGCGGGAGAAAATATTGTAATAACGATCGCTGTCGTCTTTGTCAGTACATTTCAACATGTTTCTATTTTTATACGGGTTTCATTTATGTAATACGCAACGAGAACGTTGTGCCGCATTTCGTTCCGTCGATAAAGCATAATAATATACCCGTGCATATACACATTGCGAATATATATGTATATATATAGTGAGTATTTACGATGTCGGTGCACTTTTTATGAGCCACAGCTCGATCCAACGGCGCTCGTTTGTCAAGGAAACGGCATAAACCAAACGTCCAACGTCTTTTCGTTTTCCTTCCTTTCTTCCTCCTCTCTTTCTATGCACATTTACGTGCGCCATCGAGAAATATTAAGCGTCTAAATAAAAGCTGAGTACGCGAAAAGTGCTAAATTCGAGTTGCCATCTCAATTTAAAAATTCAGAGCGATTCATAAATTATTTGGTATGAAAATTCAGTAGATCAGAAATGGGTATAAGAAGACCTCCTATCCTCAAGTTCTTGAGGTACTGCTTGACAAACCGCCGTCGTTGATGACCCAGCGTTGGGAATAAAATAATTGGCTGAAAAGAGGAAAAAATCTTCCTATCGGATTAGAAGTAGTACAGTGGGAAAAAAGTGCTCGCTTATTTTACGATCTGCAAACTTTCATCAAGCTGTGAATCACGAGCCTTCTGCAGGCGACATGTATTCGCGACGTTTCACCATTTACTCACGATCGATCGCGCGTACCACCCGTCCACTCTGCGTCTATCGTTTTCCAAGTTTCGTTCGCATTACTTTTTAACGCCGAATTAATCCGAAATCAAATTTTCTTCTTCGGTCGACAAGCACGTCTGATCTCAGGTTGACCGTTTCTACTTATTTCAAATGTTGCAGCAAATATCGCAGCGGATTATTAAATCCCGTAAGTAAATTTAAATAAAATATGTGAGCGAGCTTTTTCGATTGGTTTCGCTTTTAAATTCGTTAATTGGATTACCCGTGCGATTCGACGGGAAAAACGGAGTCACGCATCGCGGAAATTCCGGATGTACCACAGTGGCGGAGCGAACGCCATAAATCTGGTCAGGAGCGCAACGCGTGACAGTGATTTCTGCTTCAATTAACATTTCACTTGGTTGTTCGTATCAGATACCACGCGGAGAACTCGAATTCTCCAGGGTCGTTTGTCAGCAACATGTACGAAATGGTTGTGGTTGGAGTTAGATGCCCTTTACATTTAATAGGGAAACTGGGATGCATTTTTAGATCAGATTTAGACTATATTACGTGTTTCTTTATTTTTAAGCATAAAAACTCTTGTAGGTTTGTTTAATTAAACGTAACGAATAACATTGATTCAAGTTTAATATTAATTAATAATTAATGAAAACGACGATCGATTTGTAACAAAGCTGAGTTTTATTCGAGTAACATTTCCAAATAACAGTTTGAATTTATCATCGCTTACATTTTACATTATCTCCGTTTTGAGTGAAACGTTACGTTATTAGTATATTTACCAGTCCTGGACATTGCATGTTGTCCCACGTTCAAAACCCAGGAACAAAGCGACAATTTCGGAAACAGGATTGGCGGCCAACGGTAATTTTCTAAAATCCATGTTCAGTTCGTCGGGCGAAACGGTGATGGGTACGCGAGACCGTGGAAAATCGCACGCGCTGGGTAACAGGTAACGAGTAGTATGTGACGTTATACATATAATGCCTCCAAGCCGCGTAAAACTCCAAAACAATCTCCTTTATTCCGCGAGTATAGGCGCCGGTGCGAAAGCACAATCCCCGCACATGTATCAAGCTGTCCGCGAACCGTTCTCTAATTTGCATTTCAACTTCAACGCTTGCCTCTCGACCATTATTACCAGTGAAACAGCTTGGTTAAATTTCACAGACGCGCCCCGAACACTCTAAACCGGTGTCCATACACGCACATCCCTTCCTTCTCTGTTTACCTCTCGCTCTTTCCTTCCCTGGACTCTGTCACGTCCCCGTAGCTTCGTAAATTGTTTCTTCCAGTTCATCCCTGCAATAAGTTCGTACGCGAAAAAAGTAGAAGGAAACGCATTTGTGTCAGTTAAAAAAGAAATGAAATAAGAATTAAGTGCAAAACTAATTTGTCATGCATCGCGAAACGATCCAAATACGCGACAAGGTATTAGGAACTGAGAACTGAGTACCGAGAAGCGACTGTAAACTCCAGCCTAAATTGAGATGGTAACTCGTTAGCAATGATTCTACAGGAATCGAAGGTTCGTTTCGTTCCGATGGGATTTGCGTTGCCCTCTCCAGAGTACACAGTAATAGCACTCAAATGGTCGATACGACGGGCATCGACGAATGAATCAACAAGTTAGTGACCTGACATCCAGTCAATTACTAATCAGCTCAATTAACTCTCCGTATGTTACGATTCAGGACGTTCTGTAAATACTAGAATTAACAATTTTCATTATGTATGGCGTTAGTCAAACAACATTTTATTTTCTGTATCTATTTTTCATTCACATCATATAAATTAGTCGATGCTGAAAGTCGGTGAAAACGCGAGTTCACCGTCGTCTTTGTCCCCATTTTCGTTAACCGCCAGAGGAAATCGTGACTCTATTAAAAACGAAACTAAAGCAGAAACCAAATGATACGACAAGCCAGAGTAGAACAACAGGGCAGGGTGAAACAGAGCGGCGGATAAACAAGAGAGCAGAGAATTATTGAGAGAACGCGAGAACGAAGAGATTGGGACGAGGAGTCAGTGGAAGGACGAGGAGAGAGCAAGCGCTCGGCTGGAGAAGGGTTGCGCGATGAAACGTAGCGTCCACGATGCGGACCATTAGTGGAATATGTTTGAGCGCACACTTTCCCTCGCGTGCATTAAATGAAAAGTCTGACGCGAACATACAAGAGGCAAAACGTTTGCCCACTGTATTCCTGTTGTGCAACCAATATTGTGTCTAATGGCATGCCTGTCTCGGAATTGGAACGGACTTAAAATAATCCAATGTGTACACGTGTTGGTCGCTGGTCGCATCAAAACTTTCGGTACTGTAAGAGAGGGACAGAAAGTTTGCATGTGGGTAAAGGCAACAACGAGTTTACATGCTAATGGTAAATTGAATAAATTGGGAATGTTTCCTGCGTGATTCTACGATGGAGACTAACGCAGTCGTTTGGTTCGCTCGGGGAATGTTACTGCCACTCAGTGGACTAACTAACGACTAATTACTTCCACTTCTCTGACAGTTAATTAATTTGTTAGTAAGCTTTTTGAACACACCCTAATTTCCGTAATCCATCATTTTAGCAGCGTCTAAGGCAATTGAGCGCGAAATTCAGTGGTAGAATTTTGGGTAGTATTGAGTTTAATTAGTCAGAGAAAATCTGACCTGACTCGCAGCACTAAAGGGGATGTGCGATCGTATAGATAAATATTTATTATACGGTCAGTTGAACCTGTGCGAACCTTTACTACGGCACAGCATATGGCCTGGATATGAAATTTCTCGGAAATAGTTAAGGTGTACTTATTGGCAGAAATTTCTACAGAGTCTCGGTTCGATTCCTTTTCATTGGTTTCTTCATCTCGAGCCGGTGGAAATTTACCGAGGGATCAAAGCCCGTGGAAGAAGCTTACGCGCTTTCGAGATCGTTCCCCTCCCCTACAGGGTGTTCTCTTTCGATCTCCTAATTGAACGCTTTCCACGTCTTTCGTGTCGATTACGTGCTGAGCTTTTCTGTATCCAAAGAACGAGGGGAACACCAGATTCTCTCATCGAAATTGTGCCAAATAGATGCAATTTTTATATCAAAATTCGACGAAAAATATTTAATGAATTTCCTCATTTGAGGTAACTACAATTTTAATATGTATATTGTTTTTACATAGGATATGTAAGTGTTTCCTCTTGTATCTGGTTTGTAACGATTAATTCCGTAGATTAATGTTGATAACGAATAGCACACCCGATGTATGAAGCTCTTTGAGTACACGACGGATATTGAAATATTACAAATATAAATTCCCGTGTCAGAATATACATACGACAACTGTAATTTATAGAAAATTCAAAGTAGAAGATAACGCATTCGACGTCCCTCGTTATATTGTGTGTTATGTTTCACGTCTTGTATGAAAACGAGGTCTGTTGGTTTAATTAATTGTTGTCCGATTTACTAAAATTGTAACTGACTCTTTATCGATATCGATAAATCTTCTACGTCAGTGATTCTTTGAACCGTTCTAAGAAATCGCTGGAAAGTTCCGTAACTGTTAGGTGAACAACCCTACGATGGACGGTTCAAATATCGAAAATCCAGTCGTAATTTTTTCCCCTTCGCTTTAGTTTTACCCTTCGATTTATTTCGCCCGTAAATTCAATCGAGAAACCGTGTCGTAAACTTCCATCAGTCTGGTTACGAAATCTGCTTCCACATGTCCGTATCCCGCTTCTGCACTGTAGCCCCGTAACGCGCGTCGATGAGCACGATCAATCATTCTTTTTTCCCCGGTCCTTTTTCATACTCTAAAATCAACGTATCCATCTAACTCGAGCATTATCTTTACCATAAGATATATTATTAATAGAGGAAAAAAATTAGACGTGATAGTAAATAATGTATACGTACGTGTATCTCACTAAAAATTTATGAAATCTGAAAAAACCAAGAGCAAACTGAGGGTATCTGATTATTTTGATTAATACATTATTATGGTCGAGAGGATGTCACGGAGCGGAGCCATCTAAACGGCTTATACCGAGCCTCCATGCTCCCGTCTGAGCTTAATAGATCGGTTTGAACAATAGAGAACATTTTCTCTATTCTGAAGTCCGTTTGGCGTCACGGGAGGATGCCTGCTGCCTGAATTAACAATGCTAAACCAAAGCGACATTGCGACGGTATAAAACAACGGAACACGCCGCGCCGTCGACGTCTGTGGTCCAGAATCAACCATTCAAGACTTATACTTGGGTCTGGAGTGGCCCTGGCTTATTGTCATCGTGCGGACGCAACGATGCTCGCATTTTACTCTTTGTTTATATCTTTTGCCATTCACTCGAACAATACTTCGGGCTAATTCTCAGCTTTTAATAGCACCGGCCGGCTTTTTCGGTGTCATTGTTTTGTAAAATAGTCGTTAATGGGCACGGCGCGTGAATATCGCGTCGTTTCGACTGCGAAGCTGGAATCTCTCTAAAACCGAAAGAAAATTAATTCGTTAAATAAGAAGTAAAAGGTTTTTCAGTTCGGAGAATTTTGTATAAATGATTACAGACTTCACTGTAAGTCTTTCTTCTGGAATGAAGAAAATAAGAGTAAAATCCCCAAAGCACAAATATCTCGTCTGGAGCTCAAGCCGGACAGTCTACCCATAACACAGACCATCACATAGAATGACGTCTCGAGGAATGTCTCGAGGATTCCTGGATTCGTTTTGACCAGTATACCCTTCGCGAAATTAGGAGACTGCAGAAAGCGTCCGATCACGGTATGCGGCTAATTGTCGATCGATTCTCGAAATCGGACGTTTGGGATTCTGAGGTCGAATGCCGAGAGTGAGGGGGGAGAACGGAAAGGAACGGACAGGAGGAATTCCGGAAGAGGGTCGATGAGTAGGTAGGCGCGATGTCTTGGGTCGGTCGTCCACGAGCAACATATGTTGGTCCAAAATATATATCTTTCACTAGGAAAGAAAATTAATGCTGAGATCATAAAATTATTCTGTAAATCCTCGTAAAACTAACTGTCTTAAGAAACGTAATTTTCTCACTCCTTTTCCTGAATATCGTAACACTTGTTGACTCGCGACTATTTCCGATTTTTCGACGTTCGAATGAGTGGCATAAATGTACTAACACATTTGTCACATGTTTGACTGTTTTCTCGGAACATCGATGATTTTTCGATGTTACGAACGTTCGATCACGCCAGTCGAAGGCCCGACTTTACCGAGACTGGATGGGGTCGAAAGCCTCGATAATCCGTTCGGATAGCGTTCCGGTTAGCTTCGATCGGGACTGACGTTCCCGCATCCGTCGGGCAAGTTTTTAACCCAGGGGACACAATGTCGCTTTAATATCTTATGGGAGACCCGCGGCGTAACTTCGCGTCACGCTGACGCGAACCGACTCCGAGTATCCCCAGCTGTGAGTCTCTTCTCAAATGTAATTTAAACCTGGATCACGATGGAGACTGCCCGAACAATGTTCAGTTTTCACTGATGAACTTTTTTATTCAAGTTTAGTAATCCATGTTTTCTACATCTTTATGTCTGTCTGCATACTACAAATGTTGAAATTAAAAATTTTGCATGAGCTCCTAATATTGATGAACAGTTCAATTATGATTTTATGATAGAACTTTTATTCGAAATAAAGCCAAAAAATCTATCTAATTTGAAGTAATTTCTAAATTACAAAATCTAATCTATCTATTCGATCTAATTTGATCTAATATAGATCTTATATAGATCTTTGATCTTATATAGATCTAATTTACAAAATCTTGAAATTAATAACGATAAAATGAATTAACAAGAGGTTTGAAATTAAAAATGAAGTACGTATTTAGCCGAGGAGCTTACAGAATTGTATACAAATTCGCATATTAGCTGTCGCCCACTTTTCCTCTTGGAGGGTCCTCGAAAAAATGAGAACGCTGCTACAATGTTAAGCCGCAATGTTGAATCCAACGCGGAGGACATAAGGTTTCCCGTGCCCCCCTCGCGGTTTCATTTCTTGGCACGGGATGAAAATTGCAGTTGGGTTAATTGTCCGCCTTCATTTTTCTCGTTGAACAATGAATTTTTTAAGTCTCGTCAGGATTTCCCGTGTCCAGCAGAGTTGGATGCGCAAAGTAAACGAGCCCGTCCGCAGGAACGTATCATTAGGAAATTAAGTTTGAAGCACGTGGTCTTTCGTGTGCTGACGGCATTAGAACGAATTATTCTTAGCATGCCGTGGAAAAATTATTTTTGCACGAGTACACGTGCCTTTCCCTCCATATTTATCGTTATAGTTAATGTTTAACGAGTAGACATGAAGAAATGGTAATATTCAGATTAAAATCCAATTAGTACGTAAATACGTTTCATGTAATAAAAGAAATACTGTGCAACGTCTATCATAAATCTTTCAATTATTTCCGACGAATGAGAAGAGGTGACGATCAGAAAGGAACATTTATTGACATTAAACGACGAACGATAGATTTTGACGGCAGGAGCAACGGTTGTCAATAAGGTTGACGTAACCCAATTCTATAACAGACGGTAACGAGATTCTCGAAGTTTCGACGAGCTTGCGGCCTGCGTACATTTTCGAATCGGATTTACGCGACGGCGAACGGTTAACCTGATAATTCGCCTTCAACATCCGATTTACTTCCTACCTAGATAGAAATCGCTATCTCCGCTTAACTATTATACCAATTATTTAACACCTTACTGATACATTATTTACAAGGGGAGGTCGAGACGTCCAAGCTGGCGCAAGAATCTGGAGTATGTGGACATGAATAAAGTTTCTCTATTATTACGACACTCATAAGTAAAAGTCGCGTGCATTAATATCTCCTGAATAACTTTTCGCCAACAGCGTCTTTGCGGAATTCTGTCGCATACGTTTGACAGAGGAACGAATCATAGACTACAACCACTCTAATTTATATAGCAATCGGTCTTCTACCATCGCACTAACAACTCACTGCGACCGTTAATGAAGAGTTCCCGCTGAGTCTGTTCGGCGTTTAACAGGCCGCTGTCGGTCTCTACGATCCATCTCTGTCCTGTTTCCTCCTCTCGCGGTCGAACACTATTCTGTTCCGGAGAAAACCTAAACCACGATGAAAAATTTCACCCATATTCGCTGAACAGTTTCACGGATAATTGGACTAAAGTTAGACCGTTCATTCTGGTTACACCGAGCGCCGCTTCACTAGACGCTAATAGAATCACTAATTAAATTAAGGATTTTCTGTAAACTATGCATTGTGCACGTTTATTAAACTTATAAAGAAATAATGGAAAAGAACATACCATGTTTGTGAAAATTTGTGAATTGTATTAATTCAATCGAAACTTGCGACAACCAAGTTTGTTCAAATATTTTTAATCAGGGATATCAAAGATGCAATTCACTCTGATTGAATAATTGCTCTAAACGTCGACGCAGTCTTTGATAAAGTGGAACAAAATTGATATGTACAAGCAGTCAGACATCGCGATAGAATTTAATAAACATCTATAAAACGTGTGAAAACATCGTTTTCATCTTGTTATAAAATATAAGGAAACTTCTTCCCAAGACAATATTTCCTTCAGGAAATTGCCAGGCATCTAAATCGATTTATTCGAAAGAGCACCTTTCGTATACCTTGGAAACTGCGGAAAGAGGTGACGAGAGTATAGGAGCACGAATTAGAAATGGCAAATCCGATGAAACTGCTTATGTACTTATACGCAACCTAGTTCGTGCAATCCCGATTCACATTGAACAAGTTCCGCGCAGTTTCATCGAATTTGATGTTTCACGCGATAGGCCACCACGCGAGTTCCATTCAATTTGATATTTCTAATTCGCAACTCGTCCCACGGTTCAGCCCGTCGATCAGGTTTAAAGTTATTACGCGCTATCTGGCTTGTTCTTCTTGTTCCATGGGCTGCATTCTGTATACTCCCATGTGTGCGTAGATACGCGCGACGCATGTAGCGTATACTCATTAATCGCATAATCCGTATTTCCGCAACGTTTCCATACGTACGCATGAACGGAGATAATGAACAGAACGTTGTAATTAATTATGTACAATTGAATAAGAGCGTAATAGCACTTAAAATAATTTGGAATAAAAACTGAAATATTTCCATAAGTAAATACAATTTCGTTTAATACTTTAATACATAATTCCCTTAAAAGAAAAAGTGTAACGGTGCTGAAAGGACACTTTCTCCAGGTTAGCCCTTATCACAATTAACCGGTAGACGTGTCTGCTACGAACCAGCGAAGCGGCTGTTGGAAACCCCTAACCGCATTTCACTGTGATATACATAAGTAGAGACCAATGGTCTCTATACGGAGATGCTGACGTTATTTTAACGAGCCAGAAGCGGTCCCGTCAGAAAATTTTAATTGTAATCCACTCAACGTAGAGAAAAGCTTCTTAACTAAATTCTGACCAACTGCTTAACACTTCGCGGAGGATGCAAATTCTTTTACGTTTTACAAGTTGTTTCTAACCATTCTCTTAATCCTTAAATAAGGGTTTCATAATGAGATGAATGACCCATGAGTTATTTTAAACGACACTTCTTACTGATTCACGCCGTGTATCAATCTCGAAATTTGTCTGCCGTGAAAAGATCGAGTTGTTGCTCAGCGGGAGCCATTGTTGGCACGTGCACAAAATTAAAAGACAAAACGTTTCTTCTCGTCGAATAAATTTCGCAGAGATCTCACCGTTTCCAAGAAGGTACGTACGTATTGTATTTCACATTTATAAAAAATGCTTTATTCCCGTCTGTTTGTCATTCGTATTGGATATAACTACTCGCGTTCTTTTACCACCTCGCACTTTTGGATGGCAGCCACCGCGTTACTTGCCTATGAGGAGGTCAAAG
Source organism: Ceratina australensis (assembly GCA_004307685.1). Classification (NCBI taxonomy): domain Eukaryota; kingdom Metazoa; phylum Arthropoda; class Insecta; order Hymenoptera; family Apidae; genus Ceratina; species Ceratina australensis. The sequence goes on along the minus strand of SHCU01000888.1, from coordinate 29,983 downwards.
CAACGTCGTCCAACTGCCATGTTTCATTTTTCTTCCCGTTGTGTTTCGCGTTGTCCCTTGAGCCTGATTTATACACGCCAAGGAATGGCCTGTGGAAATAAATGAAAGCTCGAAACTTGCAGTGTATGACACATGCAACATTTACTGTAAAGTAATACGTATGCGTGAAATAAAAATAGTAATCATTCGTAAGTTTTTTAATTGAACAGTTTCGACGTTTTCGGTTGAGAGAATAAAATACATATTTAATTGAGAGGGAAAGATTTAATTGAATCGTAATTTTTTGCAATTCTGCTCAGGGATGTAAAGCAATAGAATTCTCACTTGTCACCGTGTATGTTGGAAGACGAGAAACACGGCGCAGTGACAACGCTGCCGTTATTACCCTGGCGACATTAATTAGTGGCAGTATTAATTATTATTATCCGGCTTGTTTTATTAACCTCGCGCGACACTAACGATCGCAATTAATTTCTGCACACGAATGCGATTCGTGGTATCGGTGAATTCTCTTTGAGCTATGAACAGGCCACGATTTTAGAAAATCTTAACATTTACACATATAGTGGCTGTGAACGGGAAATAGAATAGTACAATACAGTAGTCTTATCGACCCAGTTGACGTTTCAAAATAAATGCATTGAAGCTCTTTTGCTCAGGCCTGTCATTATGGTAGAGATTTAAAGCGTGAGGAGCGAAATCGTGTTAATCACCTTAAATACATGTCTATTTATGTGTATTATAGAACGTCAGCAGTATTTGGGTTAATCGCGTTTCAGCGAAAATTGCACTAACGGCCACACATAATAACTTAAATACGGTCGTGCGTAATGGCAATATAATTTCGCGTTAAAAAGATCGTCGAAAGGAAAAATGAGGGTAAATGGATGGAAAACGAAAGATGGCAACGATGAACAAGAGAGGGAAGAGAGATGTAGAAAAGAAGAGAGAAAAAGTGGTCGGAAAAAAAATAACGTTGAAGATGATACACTTTCTTCGCTCCCGTTCTAATTATTTAATGGCAACGTTCAATTTTCAGTGCATTTTGTCCTGTTTTACGTTTTCCATCGCAGTGATATGACTTCGCAAATACTACCGACCCAGATCTCATGTCGGTCACAATCGATCATTTGGTCAAGGATTGTGGAATAAAAATGTCAATAGTTTCCATTAATTTATTAATCAGTTTTATTCATTTTTGCAATGCATCATATTCGACACACATGAAATTGATTGCGACAGCAGTCTGTCAAGTGACGACTCGTTTGCAGTACTCCATTGTCCAATCCCTTGTTAAAGGATACCTGCTAATAATAAAACTGTAGCCCTAGCGTTATCAACAGTTATGGAGTTGCAAGATATTCTTCTAATCATACATTAATTTTTATAATTCTCCTTAATATTTCACACCTGTTCCTCTTGCCTTTCTATCGACCTGCTTTAAGCCTGTCCTAAACACTTCGTCAATCGTTATCGAAGAACGATTACGGTCAGATTAGCTAACTTCGTGCTAATGAGTGGACGATTCTCCGAGCGTAGTTAACCGATGTTTCTCGAGCGATGATAGCGAGGAGACAGGAGCTTTGATATCACGTATCGGTCGAATGTAGATTTAGTGAATAGAGTCCATCGCCGAGTATGAATTGGGAAGCGAGATCCAAAGGGATTGTTGTTTACCCAGTCGCATAATTGACCCTCCATTTACGTATTAATCGGCACAATACCGCGCTGCACCATATCCAATTAATGTACGCAGTCGTATATATGCAACGCTCCATCGCCCTTCACTAATTATGCAGTGTCCATGTTACGAATATTCATTAATTATAAATGCTATTTTGCAAATGGAGTGTGAAATAAGTGCAACTTTCTTTTAAAATTTCTTTGATTTATACGCAGAAACGTGATGATTTATGGTAGGACCCCGGGGGCTGAAAACCTTTTGGACTTTGTACACTTGTTTGTAAGGGTCCAACATGAAACATATCAAAAGTTCAGCTTTTTAGCTGAAAGTGTTGATATCAGGACTACTTTTCTTGGAGTACTGTAGCGCAATATGTAGCACAATCAACTGTAGCGCAGGTTTTCTTCGTCCGAATATGAATTGAAAAATTAACGACACGTTTACACAGTCTCATCGCTTACCAAAGGTCACCGACCTTTGCATGAATTTTAATTGCCAACATCGAGCGCCTGCTCTCAGTAATTAGCTGTCGCCGCCTGCTCAGAGAGTAATCCTGTCAAAATGATAACGATAACGATTATTAGGAAGATCGTTAGTTTGAATAAGGTTATTGGCTTGTTTGCCAGGCCCACGTTTAATGTCTTCGAGGCTCGATAGAAACTAATGAGATTCAGTTAGATCTGCGAGACACCTCGAATGGCCGGATCGAGACCTGTCTTTATGTTAAGGCGTAAAAGTTTGACAATACATATATTAACTATCGAATTGTATAAGGTTACGTTCAAAATTGATTTGTACTTGTATAGGATTGATTTAGTTAGAATTGCCAGAGGAAATGAATCAAAGTATAGATTTCGAGCTTTAATTTGTATTAAAATTCAATGTTTGTTCATTATTAATGAAGTTCTACTCTATTATTTGAGCTTATATTGGTCCTTTATTGGACAATCTTCTGTATAATAATTCCAAGCTGGATCTGTTATCTTTGATCAAAAAGCACGCAATTACTATAGGAGAAATTCTGATTACCTGTACCAATAATGATTAGAGTAGTTTCATGAATATAATTCCCCGCTGAATCGTTACTGCAGATTATTTTATAGATAAGCGGCATCAGAGTTAGCTTCATGAACTTTGATGATAGGATAATTCCAAATCGCATCGAATGCATATTCGTGGTAATAATCGAAATTTCTGATTGCTCGGGTCTGATTTAGAACTTATCTTTTTATGTGGGATGATTAAATAGATCTAATATTTACAGCACGTTTTAGATATACGTATTTATAACAATCAAATATATTAAGTTTATTTACTTAAACGTTTAATTATCACGTAGGTCGTTCTTCAAGCTTTTTACTTGTATAGAAAGAACTGATTCCACACTTTAACTTGGGAGTTACAAACCAGCGCAGTTTTTCCTTGTTCAACCAGTAGCTCTTCGTGAATCTTGTCGTGTCATGTCGAACCGGAAACTCGGTACTCGGAATTTTGCTAATTAACGTCGGAACAGATAGCTAGTTAACGACTATTACCGCGTTTGCTTTTACTCTGTACGCCGACCTAGCGAAGATTTTCAACGAAGCTGCAGCTTCACAAAATCTTATCAATCGATTACAGAGGAAAAAATATTGCCCCTTATAAATCAAGGAAGGTAATTTGTAAAGCTCCAAACCGTGGAACAGAGAGGAAGAGGATTTCGGACAATAATTTACGATCGCGATACAATGTAGTCAGCCGCGTTGACCGGAAGTAACGCAGTGATTTCGAAATGAAACTCGAATTTTTGTGTTCCCACCTGGGTTTATAATAAATTACGGGGTATCAGCTGCTGCACCGTGTAACCATCGTTTTCATTTTTTTTCGTTCGTTCTCTTAAATAGTTCACGACTCGCAAAGTAGAATATGTAGTCCATGCGTTTAAAGGTTTATCGTGGTCAGTTCGCTCTGACAGGTGGAGTCCCCGTAGTTTGTTGACAGCGTATGTCCGTTACCGTTTAACCTTCGCTGACAGATATTTTACGAATATCCCTTAGATACGTTATTTATATTTTTCGTGATATTTTCTGCGGCGTGCTTACACAGGGAACGTCGTGAAATTGCGTTCCGCTGGCCGGAATCAGAATATACACGCGATTGGTTCGTTAAAGGAATGTTAGAGCAGATGGGAAATTAATAAAACTGAGATTTTACGCGAAATCGATTTTAACAAAATCAATATTTACCTTGTTCGACTTTACACGTATGTGACGGTGCATGAAAATTCAAAAAGTTGAAACTAGGAAGTGAAAATAGAATGCTGACATTAGTTACACGAAATATGAAATTGTTCGAGGGTAGATAAATTATTCAACGTTTTCGGCGGGTATTCATTCTTTCTCATGTCGGCTCCATGGAAGATCAAATAAAACGAAACGACGCAGCGTATCGAGTAAAAGTTTCGCGAGTTAAACGAAGTATGAGAGACAAGGTTTCCGAAAAAAAGTGAGAAGATAAATATTTGTCGTAACTTCGTACGGTTTATGGAGATCGCGAGTTATCAGTCGGCGAAGACCCGCAACTTCTTTTCTTCAATCTCTTTCGCACAGTTTTCAAGTTCTTGTTGGGGGTTTTTACCAGCACCGAGATTTTCTAGAGCGAGAGGTCGGGATTTCAACTGTAGGATACGTCCTCGTGACATTATTAATCCGCATCCCTTCAGAGACACTAAGTTTAAAGATACTATATTCGATTATCTTTATCTAATTAAAAGCTTAATAAATTTATAACTTATTTTGATATATTTTTTACATTCCCCCTTTCTTCTTTTAATTCTCATTCGAGATATGGCTCCTTTGCAACTGCTTAATTGGATGAAGTCTCGAAACTTACCTTTTTTTTCGTGTTGGGCGGTTTGAAAACTTTCCGCCGAGATTTGAGAGGCACCTGAATCTCAATATTCGTTAACGATTCGCGTCTTTCTTGATTTCGAGTGTCACTAGAACGGTAAATTCACTGGTGAATTATTGTTCGTTACTTTCGGTACAATCCAACCTGATGTAGAAGCTTCAAAGCTCGAAGAGCAGAACTTCTCAATAATTTAGCTTGACTTTTATTCTAAATTGAAAAACTTAAATGAAATAAGATCTTTGGAATTCCTTATTATGTATTTCTGTGTAGAATCGTTTTGTGGCAGTTTTACCTTATATCACATGCTCCGATCACAGTTTAAAATCAATTATTAAAGCAGGAATCGGAACGTCCTTTATCCTGTCTGGAACGAGATTTATAGAGGTCTAAGAATAATTAATAGTAGTTGGTAATAAATTTCACCTCGTTCCACGGTTGCTCCTACGTACCAGAGCTTAGGTGGGAAGCAGACACTCTTTAATACCCCCAAAGAGATATTAATTCGCCACTTATAGAGGAACATACCTAGTACATGCTCAGTAATAAAGCTCTGCTCAAATTATTAGTCTAGATTAGTTACACGTGAACGTGTCTCCAGTTATTATCTTTACTCCGTCGAATCTATTTGCAGTTTCATTATAAAATTAATTTGTATTAGTTTGCTTGACAAAAAGAATAAAATATAATGAGGCCAAGTGAAAGAGTAACAATATTTATTGCGATCTATACGATCTTTGAAACTCGGAAAATTATCAAACTATTATACAATCTATTGAACCGTGTTGACTTTTATTGTGATACATTTTTCATCGGATCCTTTGCAGCTGAACAACCTGTATTTGCGTCGCTCGCATCCTTTGTCGAGCCGGTCTCGCAAATTGCGTGAAATTATGAAATGTGACTGTTTGCCTCGACAGGCAATTGGCTTGGAAAGAGTGCCGCGCGGAATGACCCGGCTAGAGGCTTATAGGGTCGTTAAATCGAATTTACTGGATTCATCGTTTAATTCGGTATCCGGCCGCGAACGTGCCTGCTCGTGGTATTTACATAAACCGATAATTGTTAGAATGCACGCTGCACGTTAGAGGAATTTAATAACAGCATTCCCGTCGCTCGTTTCCTGTTTCCTTCATGCGACAAATACACGAATTTAATACGAAAGTTTTGGAACAACTCGAAACGATTCGTACCTATTTTATGATAATAAAGTATAACACACGATCACGAAGAGGAATCAGATTACTATCGTAATTGGAAAAGTATTGAGCACTTACCTACCTTTTTTCCCACAATAGTTTCTTTCGTCTGCTGAAACGAATTAAGGGAGGAAATACAAGTGAAGTCGCGCTTGATCGAATCGCGTTTCGCATGGTAATTTATTACAATTTGTACAGATTACAAACCGATATTTATGTGCCCTGTTCTTCGTTGGGCACTTCGAAAGGAGCGGATATTGAATAGAGCGGCGCTCGTCGCTAATGCCGCACTCATTATCAGTTACAATAATATTAGTTTACCCTTGTACGTACGTTTATATATTCTTGACGTTGAACACTGGGGTCGCTATACTTATACGCAAACAAACGAAACATGTATGTACTGTCCGTTCCTGACAAGTTGGCCAATCAAGGAAACAGTTCTCACTGTGTTCCACCTCTGCTGCTACCATGCACTACATCGTTATTGGCTGCGGCCGATGACTCGGGATGACAACGACCATATCGAAAGAGAGTGTCATCGCAGCCAATAACGATGTAGCGCATGGTAGCAGGATAGAGGGGCAGAGCGAGAAAGAAAATGATCTTCACTGGCCAATTTGTCGGGAACGGACTGTATAGCCTGGGACCATGATTGCTGGCCAGGTGTTTAAGAGCTGACCAGGAATCATTGTCCCATGCTGTGCCTATCGAAGTATATGTATATGTATAAGAAGTCCAACAATAACAATAACAACCATCACAGCGTGGATACAAATGGAAAATGAAGCTGGGGTGGAACGACTGATAAACGCAATCGTTTTTAATCCTGGGATGTACACCGCGTGCGGGAGGCTGCAACTTGAGAGAGATACCATTCTTTTATTCTCTGACAGATCCAATTTCTATTTCACTATTTCCTTACAATCAGTTTAATCGCGTTTCACTATATGCACGCGTCCCGATCCACCGAGACTTTCCATCTTCACGTCGGATATCTAGACCGAGAAAAACGAACGGGATCGTAAGAACTCATCGTTGCTCTGGTTGTTCGCTCGTCCCTATCACAAGGTTTTCCATTGGAAAGTACTTACTAACGCGCGCGTTGAGTTGCTTGAAAAATGAAATGCAGCTGAACGGTTAATACTCTCACTGAATATACACATTTGATATCGATACTCTTTCGCTCCGGTTTTAATACCCCCATAATAGAAATACACAAGGTGCGTTCTTTCGCATTCTATCCGAGAAACGAGTATTTATTAACGACGAAAATACCACACAAAAGCTGGAATGCATGAACATGTAATTTAAACTTTCTAAGTTGAAGTTAATTGTTAGTTTTAAAAGCTCTTGGACTTTCCTCCTTTTAAACCAAAATCGAGTTAACGAACAAGATAACATAGTCGTTACAAAGAAGGGCGTGTAATTGGCTACTCCAAACAGTTGCTTAACAGGGTGCCCTGTGTATTTCGATCATGGATCTCATGTTCAACATACAGGTTCATTCTTAATAAAAATCAATTGTTATTCGAACTATCTACTCCATACATAGTAACATACATATTTGGAAGCCCTAGACTACTAGGTTTTACATGGACGATGTTTTATTTTTATCTCTCTCTCTTCTTAGTTCTGTTGTTGCATTGAATCAAATAGTGGTTGCAGTAGCCTGATAAACGCGTACAGGCTACCTGTTGGTGGCAGTTATCGTCATCGATGAAGAGAGCAGGAACACCATGGCAGTTGTGAGAATCGTCAAGGTAGTCCAGGTCGAGCTCAGTCCAACAGAGCTATTTCCAGCTGCGATAGAAGATAAACAGAATTAGCAGTTTATGATTTTATATGTTCCTTTAAACTGAATACAAAATAATTTGTCTTATAGAAAATGATTAAAAATTACAGTGAAATAGAACAATAGTGATGTTCAAATAACAACGACTTAATTAACCCGAAAAGACTTTCTGATAACGCGGTGTGGCACGAAGCGGGTGTATTGAAAATCCATTTGAGGCGAACTTCCGGAAACGTGCGGTATTAGTCAAACTCTGTCGCGGTTCCATTGAAGCCACTGTGTCATCGGTCAACGATCACCGCGCGTCGCCAACCAAAGGTTTTCCTCTTCAATTAGGAAACCGTCAAAAACGTTTTCGGACCCTCTACGGTCTGCCTCATCTTAATTACAACCGAATAAAATCAAAGGAAAGGCATAAACAATTTCCTGTTTTGGGAGTCGAGCAATTAGTAGAGGTCGGCTCGTTACTCTCAGTAAGAAGAGTGTAAAACCTGCCGGTTCCAAATTAGCTTCCTTTGCCAAGTACGCTCGGCTGGAATTTTGTTTCCGTAATGTTGTTGCTTTCAAGCTCTAATCTTAAATTATTAGCGAAGTGTGTCCCGGGGAGGTTGGTTCCCTTTCGGACTCTACCGGATCGTTTTTTAATTATTGCGTTACTATTGTACAAAGTGCTTCATAAATGAATGTCAATTTCAGACAGTATACCTTCTGTGAAGACGACGTACCACGTTTATAGATCAGTTTTTCTTGCTCTAATATTTATTTAGATTGCGAATATGTCTCTTGAAGCATTGAAATTTATTTGTGAAACATAATGTACAGTATGCAATCGTTACGGTTGAACTATGATCAAGGCACTAGCTTAAAAAAACCAATTAGGTTTCACGGGTCAATTGGCGTCGGTGTATAAATGTTCTCGAGCTTGTTAAAACGTTCGAATTTTCTGCTCAAAGTGCTCAGCCAATATTCGGCCCTGTTGGGTGAAGAGTCTTCGCGGATTTTTACTCTGTTACGGATTTAATCTTCCGCTGAACGAATGATGTAAGTTTATAAGTACCATTTTGAACAATCCGTTCCTACCGGTCAAATTATTGAAACGATGAAAAGAATTTGTTAAGAAACTTCATCTCTTCAGTTTATTTTATTTAACTCCCGTACATTGAAAATGCACGAAATGAATGCTAATTATCAAGCTGTCAAATCAATTTTTCTGGATTTAAATATTCCCCGTTCGCAGAAAGTTTGCTAAAACTGTTTCTTTCCCTACATAGGAAATGATCTGGCACAGGATCCACGTTATTGCCGGACCGTTTTTAAGTCGCAGTTTGTCTTACGAAGATTCTCGCCAGGGTGGAGAAATTGCATTAGAGGCAACGGCGGTCGTGACGATTAAATTTTCCACGAACAAAAAGGGAAGAGACAGCCACAGGCGCAACACAGCGAACGAGCCAGCCAGCCAGCCAGCTCGCGGAAAAACCAAATTACCTACCCTAGTTTACTCCCAGGGGAACGTTCCCTATGATAAGAACAATTTAGCCAAGTACTCTATCGGAATTTTCAATAACTCGATTGATTGTTGTATTTTTAGAGAGATGACACGATAAAGTAGATAATAAAAACTAAATATAGTATAGAATATATTTAGTTCGTATCATAGAGTATCTCTAGTCTTTCCTTTAAAAGTCTTTTCTTTATATTATTTAGAAATATTTGAAATACTTCGATTTATATCAATTTCTTGTAATAAATAGTATTTCAAATAACGCAATTAATACAATTAATTTTTAATCCATGTCTGTACTATTTCACTTCAAATTAATCCTCCCCAGTTCGGAATATAATTCATGAAAACAATCATACGACTTATTTGTGTATTTTAATTTGCCACCTATGCTTGGTTAGTTGGAATCAGCTCGTTTGCAGCTCGAATTAGTTTGAATGGGAGTTCATTAGCGGTGATTGGAATTCATGGAGCTCAATGAAACGAGAGTTAGAACTATTTAAATTGCACGCGCTTTTCTCTCAGCAGATACGGCCTATTAATAATTATTCCGCCGGCCCGGGTATCGTTTACACACAAATGCACATTATTACAATCGACGTTATTACCGAGAACTTAGTGCGCGGCGTGCGATTATCGTTACATTATACGCACCCCGGATCTTAGAAGGCTCCGCTCGCTCCGCAATAAGCACAAAGTTTCGTCGAAATCCCGAATAAAATTGGAGTTATCAATAAAAATTGGAAACATCTCGTTTCTCGATTTAAATAAATTATATTTAAACGTATATATGTAAATGAATCGAATTTTTATCAGATGAACGTTCTTCGTGAAGCGGACGAAGGGGGAATAGCAATTTGGTGCACGTCAACTCAGGAACAGTTGACGTTAACCTGATTCTATTTAACAGGACATAATCGTTTAGAGTTTTTATTAAATTCGGAACCGGTCGACCGTAGAAACTTGGACGGTTGCCGGTCGATGCGAGTTATTACGTCGAAACCCTCTTCGCGAAATCTCGTTAGAGACCCTACAGCTTCTTGTTCATCGTCTCGTCTGCTCCGGACATCGCAGTCCGTATTATTATCCCTGTATCACTTTGTTTTTTTCTTAATTCGCTCATTTTCTCTCCGCAGAGTTAATTAAAAAAACTGCTGGCAAGGCGTATAAGATTTTCTAACCAGTTTAATGAATTTAATAATTTCATTTGGTTTTCTTGGGTATAGTTGGATACGATTTAGCCTGGGTGAAAGAAGACTATGGAAGCTGTTTAACAAGATTACGGTTAATTTTGAACCCCGATCGTGTCTTAATAAGCCGATCGTATCTTCTCAAATTCTTTCCATAATAAATTGGATTGGATTACGTAGAATGTTCAACGGTTAGATAGATATATCGTTTCAGGGTGTCAGAACGCATTCAACCGTAAATACAGCAGTATTGTACGAGGTGCTGGCTAGTTGACTAATCGATGCATCACGCACGATGCTCGTTCGAATGAATTCGAATCGGAGAAACGCAGCGGCACGTGATTCTGGATGATTGCAGCCGCAGGCTCGAAACCCGGGTGAGACAAGGAGAAACGTGACAGAGACGGGGACAAGGGGTGACTCGTGTCCATCAACGTCCTGTCGTTTCTACGCCTCCACCCGATTTGACCTGTGTACGACGTGACGTTTCTGTTGTTCCGCGTCCTCTTCCCTGTTGATAACAATTTCCATAGCCCGGCAGATGTAACCGCTCTTTCGACGCGAAACAATTTTTCCGAAAACGTTCATATTAATCTGGATTTGCGACTATCTCTGCGAACCTTTCAACAATTCCATCACATTTTCTTTATTCCATTTTCTTGCCTCAGGATAAAAGTTGTTTTTCCAAGATCTTCCAATTTTAGATACCGATTCCAGGAAACGTAGTAGAAATATTTTATTTGACCCTTCCATTTTCTCTTATCCTCCAAATGTTCCAAACATCTTCGAGTTTAGGAATATACATATTTTAATTTTCATTAAAATTGTAACAACCTTACGAATGACAAGTATATTTGTCATTGCACTGAATATGCAATTTCTTTATCACTAATATACTTGTCCAAAACAGAGCTGGTTAATAATGAAATTTTTATGGAGTAGAATTTCACACCGGTTGTAATTATAATTCTTATAATATTTCGAATCTCCGATAACCCGTTTCTTTCCCGCTTTCATTAAGAATTCGAGTTGAATATGCACGGAATTTTACGGTAGCCGCGTAATGAAGACAATTTCGCAGCGCGGCGGCGCAGCGGTTTGTCGCGCTGGATCGCAAGACCTCGTCAAAAGGATCGCAATAACTCGCCTTCTCCTACCGGATTGCCTATTGGGTCGGGGATTAAAATTGAAAAAAGGAATCTGCATGGGATTAAAATTGAAAAAGGGTCATGCGATCTCCGCGCCAATCGAGGCTGAACGAACGAGAGAAAAAAGTGTGAGGAACGTAGCAAGTATGGAGAAAAGTGTGAGTGATACGTGCGAAAATGTGAGGCTTCATCGATCCAGAGTGCCGTGGGCGGCTCGATAAAATTACAAATTTTTTTTTAATCTTTTCTGCGCGCTAATGTTCGCCGGCGATCTACGTACAGCTTGGGGCAATCATTCCTTCCAACCAGCTCTTGCCTTCCCTTCGAGAGACAAGTTTAAAAAAAGTAATAAGCCTTATGATAGAAAGTAATTAATTAATTAAATACTAACTTCGCAAGCTATGAAATCTCTTGCAGCATAATTACAAAAAAAGTAAACGAAAACGAAAAAAGGTATTAAATTGAATTGGTCGTTTATCACACGTGAGTAAGCGAGCCATTTACAGTGGCAAGAGCATGAATCACAGTATTCTTGTAGGTACACGTAATAGCGGTACGTAATCACGAACATTCATCCTCGCGCTTGTCTGACGTTAGTCTTGAGAGAAATCTGGTGTGAAATATTGCAGAAATCTGTGACTTTCCGACGCCTCTGACAGTTTACAATATTCCCTCAAAATATTTTACTTTCATCCACCCACACTCCGAGGATTTCATCGAGTTCCACAGTGACAGCAAAACTGAACACGCTATGACGTTTTCATATTTTTACCGAATATTACCTCGGGTTTGTTTGTTAGGGTAATTAATATAAATCCGGTGGATATCAGTCTTACAAGGCTGTTAACAAGATCCGGGGTGCATTCCGCTTCCTTTCTCTAATTAATGGCTGATCTTGCCCGCTCGGGGGTAGAAATGTTATCAGGGCGGAAGATAAATGCACGCCGAGCTCCTACATTGGTAACAAGCCTTCATTCGCGTGGTGTACAGAGTTACAGATATATGATCAAATATTTAATTCACTTGAAGATCTAGCAATTATTATTTGATTTTTTATTCAGGTTTGATCAAGTGAGAATTAAAACTATTTAATCAGCTTGATTGAAAGAAATAACGTTTTAATTATAATACTTAGTCGATATCTAAGAACAACGCCTGGTCTCGAGACTCACGATTCATTGCAATTTCGAATAACAGATACCTCCATTGGAGCATCACGGTTACCAATCCTGAATACATGATAGAGTGATAGACCGGCTGGTTTCCCCAAAAGGTATCAGCACGTTGAAGAATAGCACACATTGCATTTCCTCACATCGCGATGCCATTAGCGAATTACTTTTACCAACAGAGCATCTGCCTTCGCTTTCGCAGTCTCCCCATCCCTTTAGTCCGAACCTTCGACTTCCCCTTGCTATCGTCAATGCTCATTCATGCGTACGAATCATGACATAATAACGTTCCGAAATTTATTGTGTTTCTCATTTTCCGAATAAAAAACGCGCAGAGATGCAATTCGGCCATGCGAATCAGTTAATGGAAATAGAATTCGGAAGCATTAATTGGAATGACCGAGTGAAAAGATAAAATTACCAATTGCCTCGATGCTATTTATTGCAGGCTCATAAATGACCAAATTGGGAATGTAGAAATGTTACGGTCTCATTTATAAACATGAAGGATTTCCTTAACAAAAGATTATAGTGGCTATAACTGAAAATTTGATTCAACAATAAACTGCATTATCGCATATTTTACTTATTGCATTCAAAGCAGTTATGAAAGATGAATCAATAAAAAGTACGTCTGGCTTGCGGTAATGATTGCTGGCGAAAATTCCAAAACAGTAATAAATCTAAGTAATAAATCTATGCATTGAACTCATTAAAGAAGAGACGTTGAGATAGAAGTTACGAACGGAAGCCGTAAACTCGAATCGAAGACGAATAGTTGGCACCTTGTTAATATTCATCCCTGCATCGTAACGAATCCATCCCGATCTCGTTTCTCAGACTCGCCGGATACTTTCAGCCAACTCCCTTGCCACACCCTCAGGAGCCCTTGACGCGCGTTTATTTTCTCCTCTATATCCAATAGACGAAATTCTCCCTGGAGCACGGTTCGTTTATCGCATACCAGAATACAGTCGGGGCATTATCAATGCGAGGCGGGTTGCCGGCTGCACTTTCGAGGGCATCAGGGAAACGTAAGGAAAGTGCCTCTGTGTAGTCCAAGAAAAATAGCCGTGAAATCGACGCTTTCAGCTGAAATTAATGTTTGACCCTTACAAATAAATGCCGACAAAGTTCTCGAATAGGAATCTCTAATAGGCGATGCTCATGTAAAATTCCACGATGTACAACTTCTTTTTCAAACTTGTTCGCGTCGATTTCAGGGACATTTTTCTTGGACCGGTGTTCTGAAGTCGGGGCGGAGAGAACGATGTAGATAGAGCGGGGGATAAAAGACGGAGAAACCAGGGGCGTGATAAAAAAGTGCGAAAGGGTTAAGGAAGGGGGTGAGCTGGCTGGTTCGATTAGTAACTCGGTAACGTACATAAGCTCCGTCCGGCGGGAGTTTTTCTTTTGCTACTGAATTACGAGCAGCTTCGAGGTAAAGGATTTCGAATGAGAAATGGGTAAAATGGAAATATGGTAATTTATTCTGCTCGTCCCGTATAACTTGCACGCTAATAAGAAAGCGAGCGGACCTTTCTCGCAGCTAATCGGGTGGATATTTATAATTCGAGCGAGAGTATTCGGGGATTTTTTTCAGCGAATTAATGCTTTCCCTACTTGAATCTTTGATAATGATATTAAGGATGGAATGCGCGTTGGATCTTGAAAATTCATTTTATGTGGGTATTCCCACTATCGGTGTAATGTTGTATATCTTGGCGTAACGATTCCCCCAACGTTCGAGATGTATTCACGAATAGCGATATGGATATGATACGCGCGCTATGGCATTTGGTATTCAACAAGATCGATACGAGCTGTCTGTACTTGGAGGTCTATCTATATTTGTACATTAGGAATGAGAGTAATTAAGCTCTGAAATTTGTACATCCCTGATTGTGGGTCGATATCAGTCTTAACAAAGTATTCATACCACAGCTATACATAGCTTTCTTAATCAAATTTTATTGCTAAATTGCATTTAATACTCTGGTTTATTCTAACATCGGAGCAGAAATTCCAGACGAATTTGCTCCGACGCTGCCGCAGGCGATTAACTTTAAATAGCGGCGAGCAACGCGCAGCTCGAATGTCAATCAAAACGAAACAATTTCGGTTTGATAGTAAACTCGCTGAGCCAGTTTGATTGCTCCAGTAGGCTAGACGTGGAGATAGAGGAACGAATTTTGAAATCAATCGCGAGCAGGATAGGAACGAGCTTTGTTTTGTGCCGCTGAAAAACCGGATTGATTCTCTCCGCGCGTTCTGGCTTGATTTCCGGCTATATAATTCTGAAAACTGTGACCGTCTTTGCTTTTATACTTCTTACTTGGATCGCACGATTTCTGCTTTGTCTATGTATAAACTGGGCACGCATCAATAATTGAGAATAATACCTATCATAAATTCATCGGTTTATCGAAAGCATTCAAACAGATAAAACTCGTAAACAGACGAGTAATCATTACCTCGGATATGCACCCGCACTTCATTAAACAACCCCAGTATTTAATGTTGTATTATTATCCTCATCATTTTTCGTTAAAACCAATAATAATTTACTGTAGATCATGCAACAGTTCTTCCAAACAGAAACATTTGCAATCCCTCTTATTAATTTTCACATTAATAAACATGTGTACATAATGTTGTACAATATTTTGAGATTGATAGTAACAATTTAATAATTATCGAAAATCTACGTTTCTTCACAATCTCTTGATGCAGTTACATCTGCCAAGTTACATCTGTAATAACCCTTTATAACCCGCGTCTCCTATTCAATTTCTAAGATCGGTAGCTAGTGAGACTGAAAGAAGATAAAATCTCGACGATTATTCCAGTCCGCCTCGTTGGATCGGAACGACGCAATTAACAGCGTTGATCCGGTCGATCGAGTCCGAGCTAAAAGACATTTCCTTTTGTTCCATTTGACTTGATTCGAAAATTTTACCGCTGTTCTTCGGGATATTTAAACGTGAGGTATATAGAAAATGACGTGCGCGAAGGGTAGTTTCGGAACTGGTTATCTCGCCTCGTCATCTCTTTTCACATTGACGACTCCCGATCGCGAACTCAGACAATTTAGATCCACGAAATCGATAAATGCCTCGGGGGATTGAATAACGTTTCCTTTTTCTGCTTCCTGCGACACTTCCTCGCGATGAAGTAGAAGAATTCGAACACCGTTAGATTTAATAGAAGGTTTGGGGCATTTCTTAAAGGAATTACTAATACAATTTATAACTAATACTACTCTTATTAAAAACCTCGTACCAAAGTTCGACCATTACGGCAACCCTAACCATAGCAACAGAATTTATGTTTTATTATATCTTCTATCTTCGATTCACTACAAGAAAAAAATAAAAATAAATTAAATGAAACAGAACCCGTAAGGAACTCAAAAACAATTTTTGAAAATCCTCCTGAGATACATGACTTGATCCTGCGTCGCATGACTCCTACGCTACATGCAGAGAATTATCTTGTGTATCAGAAGGAGGTTACAACAAGGTATAAATAAAAGAAGCTGCACTCACGTCCTTGCTGCGGTGATTCCCCTTTGATGGAAGCAATGCGCGGTGTATCCTCGGTAATTTCGATGTCAACGGACTTCCTGTAGACGTTCGCTATAGAGGCGATGCATTGCAGGTGCAATCGGCCGTTCCGGAACATGTCTTCCGCCACTTTGAAGTCGATGGTCGATTTCGATACGTACGAGTCATCGTCTTGAGGTATGGCCAAGTATCTGGTTCTGTATATCATGCTGTCGTTTGCGATCTGTAAAAATATTCGTATGCACGAAGAAATGGTTTAAATGTTTATATCATACGTACAGCAAGAAAGATGATAAGTATTGTAATTATGCTGTGCTTGAGTCATTTTGAATCTTTGAAGAAATCAGGGATCAGGGATTAAATCTAACTCTGGTTTATAGAGACAAGAGCTACAACACTCATTTTTATTTAAACTCTTTTATCAGTATAACATCGAACATTTCAGCTGGTAACAAATAAAACATACTGTGCGAATGGAAGTAATTTGAAAGCAGGATTAGTGTTATGCTTGAACCATAATCTAAGTTTCCTAACAAGGGCAGCAAAAAATTTGCAAAGTTCCAATCCTATTTCGGCCGGTTTCGAAGTTGTACTCGGTGCGCATGGAAAAATTTCTCAAAAGCCGAAATAAGCAAGAGCTGTCGGGTTCCGTTTATCCCCGTGCAAAGAACGCGCGACCTAAATTCTGCGCTCACAGGTTTCGCAGCTGGAATTTCGTATGAAGCCGGCACGGTTACGCTGACGCAGGAAAGATGATAAACGACGGAGACACAAGGAATTCGGAGAAAACGATAAAACTCGTTGAATTTACAGCATTTACGCGGAATTCCACGCAGAGAAAAACGCGATGAAACACTCGTAAGGTTCACGCGATCCGGCTAACCGTGGAAAACCGTATTTTCTACAAAAATTTTCGCAGCGATGTTTAGAATATTGGATGAATGCGAAAGTAGTGATGGCTTCGTGTCCACATAAAAAAAAACAATATTACTGCCAAAAGTTAATTTATGAAGTGATTAAATTAGTCTGTTGGAAAATGTTTTTATCAGATGAAAGCCAGTTGTGTATGGATAAATACTAAATTTGAAAACCATTTGTATCTTGCAAGGCTGAGAAATTGAAATGAGTACTAAAAATAATATCCCTGAAAAAAAGAATTATGATCACTAAAAACTAAATGGAGTTCGACCACCCAGAAAAAGAAGAAAATGTTTTATCCTCCCGCTCTGAACGAGTTTCCGCTTCGATGACTCGAAACTTGGTAGCACGTATCATCCTTGAAAATTGCAACGTTTACAAAGATCGAATCGTGGAATGACAGGACCTCGTGCACAAGATCGCGGGGGTGGATGAAGCGTTTATCGGTTTTCTGTTCGATGCCGCGCGACGCCCGCACGGAAGAAGTCTCCAGTGAGCGACGTCCCCCTCGGATTTCGATTCGCAAGCCCGACAAATCCGTGACACGGACACCCCCAAAGGATAATACCTTTCCGATGGTCCAGCTACCGGAAAATGATCTTCGTCCCTCCTTCCGATGTCCCGAATTTACGGTCTTCCGGTGTTGTACCTCGGACCGCGGCGAAGATTTGTAGCGGACGATTCGTCGATATTTGACGTCGGATCGCGGCTGGAAGAATCGTGACAACCAAGCCGGAAGAATCGACCGTGACGAAATATGAGCGAGGAGTTGATCCCGGATCGGTGGAAAGCGTCCTACTCCTTGGCTTGGCAGAGAATCAACTATCTACTCTGCGAGAGTGTTTGTTTGAAAGCGAGTCGATTGGAGGGGAATTTATCGGTATGATGAATTATGAAGCAGCGTGTCGCGAAATGATAAGTATGAAAAATTGATCAAACAATTTAATGCATTTTGATCGATGAACGAAAAATACTTGATTATTAATAATTGCTCAAAAAGTTTCAAGTAAGGTTAAGAAGTAATTAAGTCAAAAAGAAGACACCCTGTTAAACGTATTATCACCTAACAAGAATTCATAAAAATTGGTGGATTTTACAATATTTGTATAAGACTCACCACTTAAGCTACAATCATCGTTAAGGCAAAGATTAAAATGCAGACAGTAAGCGGATATGTCGAAACAACAAGTAAAGGATAACATGCCTGTTACAAAACGAGTGAGAATGGGAAAGGTAAACCAGAGGCTAACAAGAAAGTCCGACTTGAGACGAGCAAATAATATCGATATTCTTTTCCTCGCGACATCGCGGTCCATTTAAACCGTTGGTAAAGTCTCGACTAAGGATCTCATCGAGAGCTTCAATCGCGAACTTTCGTCGGGACTCGAACACATTTAAACGTGTTCTTGCTGCTTACTCCTCTTGCGCAACATCCATTTTCATCTCCCTTCAGCTCCTTCGTCGACAAACCCCACCCTACTCGATACCATCTTTAACTTCCTTCAGAAGAGTTGATACAATATTTACTCTTCAATTTTGTTTTATTAGAAATATTTATTTATTTCGTCTCGTAGAATCGAGGGCGAACGAAGTAAGTTATGGAGGTTGTTATACAGCTTAATAATTTTCTCTTTGCCTCATTTTCCTTATTGAAGGAGTACAAGTTATGCTCTTCTGTTTAAAATCAATTTTCAAAAAAAATGTTGTTAATACGAAGAGGATATTTTATTGAATGTTATATTGACCAGACATGTAGAAGTTGCCCAGCTTTTTATTTTTTCATGAAAAGATTAGTTTTCTTTTGAGATTACATTAATACAATTCTTCAATGCATGGTAATAAATCAGTATTTCATTTATCTCGTTCCTCGGTCGCTTCGTGCCCGTTTTGTTTTCCAATCAGCAGAGACTGTTGCGAGTGTGTATGGATATATCTGGTCATTTCACAATTCAATAACGAGGCGAGGCTCCACGGTGCAGCGTGGCGGGAATTTATCGAGATTCGATTGAGATACAACTGCGAACAATCAGTACTGCCGAGGGCTTGTAATGGGTCTGAGTGAAGGAGTGGGTACTGGTCGCGCACCGATGCCTCGAATAAATCATTACTCCGCGATATTTGTTAAATCAACCAAATTATTCCATTAAATCGCTGCCCAACCATGACTGAACGTGTTTCCGATCGATTATAATGATCTGGATCATGACGACCGATTAAATTCCGATTATTATCTATCCTCTTACATTTTTCACAATTTTATAAACAGGATTATCAGATACAGATGGTATTTATGTTTCCTGCTATTTCTAAAACTTACGTTAAAACAAATAAATACGATTCCGAGTTTCGTTGGCAATTTATCATTCTTAATGTAAACAGTTGATCACTCTTCTTAGCAGCATTTCTACTAAAGCGAATTCCTCTGGGTATCAAATTCCAAGCTCGAATCTTCGATAACGATCTTCAAGGTCCAAACTGAAAAGATTCCTCGGGAGAGACAAACGTTGCCCATTAAATTCCCGGATAAGGTCATTCGACGAGTTCTACGGACGCCGTGACCGGGTAGACGACAATCATTACGTATCGTTCGTTCCTCCATTGTTTAAGTTCAGCAATATAAATTTTCCTTGGACACCTAATTCCCATCCGATCTACCGATATTAGCATCTGCATCACGACTTGCTTCGCACGAATTATAACATTAATCCTTAATTCATTTATTATCACCTTTGACAAACGTCAAAACAATATGTCAAATATAAATGAATTTTTTATTTAAAATTATTTGAATGAATACAGTTATTGTATGTAGAAGAAATTTTTGAGGCAAATGAAACGGGCCAAGGAATAATGAAGAAGGACTGCGGGAAAGAGAGAAGGAGTGGTACTTCGTTGAACGTTAATCATCCAGCGAGATCGTGTAGCTACGGATGGAGGACGTTTATTGGTAAGGTAAGGTCTAAGAGCAATATACTACTTACGGGATCCCCATTCAGCTTCCATGTAATTGCGGAGGCGGGCCTCGAGTTGCCTGTGGTGCAATTCGCCTGAAGCAGCTCACCCATCGAGATCCTCTCCTTCTGAACATCGATCGTTGGATCCGTTTTTGGCGCATCTGATACAAAGTAGTTGGAAAACTTAATAATCAAGTACCCTGATTAATTTGCTAATATTAAACTAGTTACAAGCGTTCCAGTTGAATTTAAATAAGCACCTAATCCATACGATTTCAACTAAAATCATCTAATTTATTACACAAATTTTCTACCACTGTAACTGTAAGAAACAGATCATCAAGAATCTTTATAAGAATGTTAGGAAATAAATAAATAATTGTAGAAAATTTTCTTATAGCCGTAACAGAATGTTGAATCTCATTCTTTTCTGAAGCTCTCAGCAAATCCGGATGGAAAATGGATCGCACGTAGGAGTGGAGGCAGTGAACGTGCACTGAATTACGGAGTGCAGCACGCAAGTTCAGTAGCGAAAGAGATTACTTCCTTCCCCCGTAAAATGTTTTCAATTCTGGAGTCCTCTACTCACCTACCACTTCCATGGTGGACCTCTCGATTAGCGTGTGATACGTCGGGCTGCCTGCCGACACTTCGCATTTGTACACCCCCGTCAGCTTCCTCGATACGTCGACCAGCGTCACGTCGAACGCATTCGATTTGGAAACCTGTCGAACAGACGAAGATCGAGGCTTGTCAATGAGGATTTTCAAATATCTTCTCAATATTCATTTTCAAAACTTCTCAAAACTTTGTAAAAATTATTTGATACTCTAAGTCATCAAAGGATTTGACCCAAAATTTTTGTAAATATTTTCTCTGATAAAATACATACGTTCACGTGCACCCCATCGATATTGAACGTGCTATAGGGCGGATCTCGCTCCGGTAGGTATCGATAGAATTCTGCCTCTTCGAGGTACCATTGTATCGTATACAATGGTAGCCCCTCTAAATCGTAGTGACAGGAAAGTGTCACCGTGTCACCAGATCGCACCATGGCTGGCACGTTGATTTTCATGTTCTTTAGTCCTGTTGCACCTGTAACATACAATTAAATAGTATTAAACATTTTTATTCTGTATCCCAAAACACTTTTATTAAAATTGAAATGCATTCGAACTTTATCTTGTTTTTACTGTTGCTGATCTGCTACTTTAACTCGACTGTTATCGTTTGGATAGTTTATCTGCTTCCGTTCAGTTAATGTCAAGAAATCTTACTTGCTAACAGTAAGTCTATTGCATCAAAATTATATGCGATGGGATTTAATTTCGCTTTAAAGCGGTGTCACGGAACGTCGCGTCGCATCCCCTCGAGTCGATCGCATCATTTCCTTCTACGTTATGACCCTTAACTCGTCGCTTTTAAATACCCGCGTTTCATTGAAGCCAGCTCATAAAAAAATTCTTAAAGCGCTTAAAACGAGGTAATAACTAGAATTTTAACGTTTTTCTGCCGCAGTTACCGCTTCTTTGACAAAAAATTTACCGTGAACAAGAGCAGGTAATATGCGTGTAATGTTTCACGATAAATCTTGCCTCATAAACCATTCTCGCTACTTCAAACATACGGTATCTCTACTCGCCAGGTAATTATAAAAGCGTATAATGAACAACTGTCGTCGTCCGATACTTCTCTTTCGAACATTCTCAAACACGTATCCCAGAGTATATCAAGCTTATAATTAGTTGTTACAAAAGAGAATTTTAATTAATATTACTAAAAAGGCTAAACTGACTTAACGCATTAATAGCATTTTTTTCGAAATTAAAACATTAAAGATACTTGCATGTAGAAATGTATCAGTTTTTACTATTTGATCTCATATTATTCTAAACTTCCTCTCGCCCTATCTGCCAATACCAAGTACTACGTGAAGAGCGTTACACCGTTGTCAGTCGACTGCAGCTACGATATCGATTGTAAGGGAGCAAAAAGCTGTGACAAGAGGCCTCTTTGGTGAGAGGCTTATCGACGGTCGCGTCTTCCGGACATCGCCAGGATAATGACTTCAGTGATCCACTCGTGTAGAATTGCAAATAAGTAAAATAATTTAAATAGAAATTGCCGTGGGTATTAAAAATCATTGAGCCAAAAGGAAAGGCAGGAACGAACAAAGACTCATTGCAACCTTTATACGTTCCTCCTTTTTTCTTCCTCCACTTCGAGAGAAATGAATGGGAAAATATTGAACGTTCATGAAAGGTGAAGCAGAAAAACAAACACCTGATAATAGATGATCGACAAAGCGGAGGTTTAGGCAAAAGGCAAGTGAAAAAGTTGTGTCCCCATCTGTTCGCTCGGTGGAAGAAAAGTGGAGAGAAAACTACACAAACCCTTATTCCACTTCTGACCGCAAATGGGAAATTCAATTTGCCGAGCTGGTTTCTTATTTGATCGCGCATAAACAGAGAACGAGGGCGAGCCTCGTTTCGTTCCTCTTCACCCACTGTTTCCACTCGTTGCATTTTTCAAAATCAAAGTCGACTCGCGTAGGGAACGGATCGAACGTGGCCGGTGCCAAAGCCGGGGTTCTCTCGCATCGAGGAGAACGAAACGAGCGTCCGGCTTCGAAGCGGATCGTGCCCCGAGTTCGACCCTCTTGCTTCTCCTTCACCGCATCGTCTTTGAGCGTGAGACGACTCTGCAGAGTGGATGATCGAGGATTTCTCGAGGAGGTCTCATCCGTTTCGGGATCCAGCGGGATTGATTTAATTGTTTTGCCGATTCGCAAAACCTGCTGCATGTAGGTGGCCGAATTTCTTTAGAACGAAGCAATCATGTTTAAATAAACACGTAGAGGAACAAAATATCCGCGATAACAACAATGTCACGAGTCAGTATCAAGGAAACACATTCATGGAAATATACCATGAAAAATGATCATATTTCGCAATAGGGATAAAACAAAAGGGTGATCGAAAAATTGAGACCGTGATACCATTGAAAGGAAGAAATGTAATCCAAAATCGCAACTGTTTTCGCTATGAAATTAAGATGGTTCCGATATGGTGCCACTGGAAACGTGGTTTTACGCACGCACGGCTTTTACGACGTTTTTACGTCCTATAAAAAAATAATGGTCGACCGTGGAAACACGAAACGCGATATTCATATGTACATATAGTGTAAGAAATAAAAAAGGGGCGACCCTCTGTGGAAAAAGTAGATAAAAAAATAAGGAACACAATTTTTTGCAGGGAAACATTTTTCCTGAAAATATGCTCCGGGCGTTGGTCCATTCTTTTCGGTTAATGAAAACAGAAAATTGTTTTTCGTCTGAGAATTCCATGAAGTAACGATAACTAATTAATGCGTTCGAAATTTTAATGATACGCCAATTCTGCTATTCCGATTTTTCCCATCCGAGAAATGCGCTAAGCTACGTAACAACATGCCTCACGTATTTCCACTGTGGAGGTAACAAAAACATTTGCAATGTGTACCAAACAGCTAGAAGTCGCGATAGCGTCGCGGTTTGAACCGTTCGTGCGGTAATCCTCAGAATCTGATAGTTTTGCCACCAAACTCAGTTTCCCAGGTGCGAGGCTTAGTTCGCGTTACAAATTTCTATTGCTGCATCGATCGAAGTAGGTACTCCTTAGTCTTAGTCCTTACTCCTTAAGACACGTTACGTGCGATACAGCTGTCGCTATGGTTACTACACGATCGGTCCCAACCCGCTAACTTAATCCAACCGCGTTATCCCGGCACGCAATCCTCGTTAACACGCGATAAGGTAGATATAGGGGTTACCGAGGATTTCACGTAAGCCTTCGCTGATTTTGTTGAATTATACAAAATTTTTAATCGTTTATTAAATAATGGTATAGAAAATGTCCGTATCCTAGTCTCCCCAGTCTCTTCTCTCGAAATGAATTATGCGCAAACTTCAATAGAAGGTAAATATTAGCACTCGGTTGTTAAACGCTTAATGGTTTTCCGAAATTCACAAGTCGATTATACTGGAGAAATAGTTTTAAGGGTGAAAATCGATTCTCTGACAATTTATTCATATTAATTAGCCGAACCGCAGCGGGGCAAGGCGAGATGATTGGCCGCCTTCCAATCAGCCTTAATAATTATGCGCGTAATTGGGCCGAAACCGGCTCAAACGGCCATTTCGCAGATTCATCCTGTATTTCACTTACTAGTCGGCCCGAAATTGAACCCATTCCAGCGCGCGCTGGGTCCACGATTACTTTTTCACGTGCGTGGAATTCGTTATGCGATTCGTGGTATATCGCAATCATCCCCGAGCGATCATCGACCCGATTCGCTCGAATTCGAATCTCTGGTTTGGCATAGCAATTTTTGGACCAGCGGAATAACAAACACGCTTCAACGGCGAACCGTTATTTGTCGATTTAAATTGCCCGACGAATTCCCTTTGCGTAATGCACACACCGTGGATATTACTGCGAGTCATTCATCAAAGTGAGAATTATCTATTCACCGCCGTGAATGATGTTCGATGGGCTTAAGGTCTTCTCATCTGACGGGAATATACCTTTCATAACGTAAAAACTCACGAAAGAAGCGATTTTGCCGTAACCAACCTCCACGAAGATGAAAAAGGGATTAATTTGTTTTTATCGTGGACCTAAAGCATAGCGCACAGCTGAAAGGGTATATAGAAGATAGTACATAAACTGATCTCATATACGCAGGGTGTGTAATTCCATCCATGAAGGCGGAACAGCCAATTTATCTTCTATAGTCAGCTGGTGTTATCGTTTATTTATGAAACATTTCACTTGACTTCGTGATCACTGTAAAAAATCGTGGCTCTATTGATAAGATCGGGAACGATACAATTTGAATACATAAAAAATATAACAGTTTCATGGTACAATCGAATTTAATTTACCCAAACTGTAGAGGAGATAGTTTGGATCATTGAGAAGTGCTGATAATAAAGGATTCTGTGTATGATGGACGCTGACAATGGATTTGGACAAACAAGATTCTGCTGTACTCTCTTCTCGTGCGAACAAAGCGGTGCTCGGGACAGGATCAATTTTGTCGGTCCGCCACGTACACCCGGAACAATAATTACAAACGCGGTGTCCAAAGTGGACGTGTCGATCGAGGAACGTAATTCCGTTTCAACAGTTTCAATCGCTGCTTGCTTGAAGCTCCTCTCGCTATCTGAGCGTGATCGAGAAGGGGCTCGTTCTCGTTCGGGAACTCGGTTCGACGGCATTCATCCTACGCCGGATCCCATTTCGCCGGATACGACGAAAAGGAAAACAAGTTGCACGAAATGGAACATCTGCGACCTCCGTGGATCGAGAATTCGACAAAATCAATCTGTTCCCCGCATACACCGACACGGGCAAGTGATCTTTCTGAAGGGAATAGAGGAACCGCTGCTTTCATCCAAGCTCTCCCGCAAGAAAGATGAAATTAGAATAGAAACAGACAGGGAGAAGCATTACGATACACGCCCGTTCGATGTCCTTTTTACCCGGAAACCAAATAAAGATATGTACCAAAAATGAGAAAGAATAGCAGATCTTCTGACATCTCTCGACAAAATCCTGGAGAAGAGAACATAAAAATTCAGGAAATATGCGAGTGGCAGGATTAAAAAGCAAAATATTCATGCTGTTGAGGAACGATGAGAAGCATCATGTAAATGTTCATTCTAAAGAATAATTTGTGGCTGAAATTAGATAATAAAATAAATAAAACTTAAATTTGGGGCTGAAGACTTACAAGATAAATGTACTAGATGTCTAAGTAAGACACAGCTATTCTCGAAAAATATTTCATTGGAGATGCAACCCCGAGATTCTGCCATTAGGAGGATGAAGAAGAAAGTAAGAGATTCGAGGATGTAAAGTGCAGGCGATCGAACGAGATCTTCCTGATTCGAAAATTTCTGGAGACACGTCCTCCTCGTTTACGGTAGAATCTTCTCGGGGCGGAGAAGCTACTTTTTACACGGAGTGGAGCACTCAAAATGTCACGGAGATCACACCGTGTGCTCCTCGAGTTCGATCTAGTCTCGACTGATTAACTCCTTTTTCTCCGACGACACTTTCTACCGGGAAACGAATTTTTCCTACCAGTTTCTTCTTTCCCAGATAGAAGCAATTTTCAAGTCTCTCCAAGGTGGGAGAGAAACCGAATTTTTAATCATAATACCATTTATATGTTGTACATGATTAAAAATAGTAACACGTATCTATAAAAATTTTCCCTCATAAGTGTTGTATCCCAAAACCTGAATTATTTTCAATAGAATTAAGGTCGAGGTATGAATTCAAAAATCTATTGAGGATATTTATATCGCGTAATTTATTTGCAGACGAATGAGCTATCACTGGTTCTTTAAAATCCTGGAGAACAAACGATACGAAGGGTAGCGAGGAGACAAAAAGAGGAGGTCTTATAATAAGGAGCGCTGAATAGTTTGCAGATAAAGGAGAGCCGATCGAAGATGAGCCACAAATTGTTCATTAAAGCGACGATGAAGGAAATGAGATTCGACAGAGGCGAAGAACCTCGTGAATTTCCTCCGGAAAGGGAAGACTGCGTTGCTCTTGGAAATAAGGAAACTGGACTCGAACCAAAACTTTTCTCGATAGGATGCTGTTCCTTTTCGTTCCACCCGAGAGAGATTGGTTCCGGCATCGATTATCCTCTTAAATGCATACCGATGAAACGATCGGGATAAACGACGAAGGGAGGCACATTGAAATTTGCTTTAGATAGAACCGAATGATATACTAATTTATATTAAAATGTTATTGCTGGATTATTCTTGTGGTTTTTTCAAAGAAGCAAAACTGTGTTGTTCCCTAATGGAGAGTAACATGTTTTACCTTAATGTTCAGCTTGGGACAATGTTTCCGGACCAGCTCTGGCTTGTGTTAATTTCCCCCGGAGGGACAAGCTTTAACATCATAAATATTAATCACCTTAGGCAGAAATCTCCTTTCACTAAATCTGTCATTCGCAAGCTCTTTCAGAAAATGATCTATGTAGATATTAACGTAAAATCTTGGTTGAATTCAGGCACATAAAATCCATATTCCGCTTTTAACTGAGCGCATCTTAAAGCCGGCAAGGTATGCAATTTCGAAGATGAATTAAAATATTCCGTAAACGGAGATCGGTTGAAGCAAGCGAACGGGATGATTGGACGTACTTTTTTAAGCCAGAAACCGTTTCAGCGTTTCATACAGCTCTGAGATCGAGCACATATTGAAACATTTCTTCCTCCTGGTTACATCGTTTACTGGAAAATTAGTGGTTCTATTGATAATTAGAATTTTCAATACCGCAATAGTCAATTTAAACATTGCATGAAAGCTGGAATCACTCAGTAAGTTTATTATCGGATGGATTCAAATAAAATAACGAGCATGTAAACTGGCTAGAAATCGCATTAAAATTGACGCTGAAACCATTTGATCTGGGACTTACAAATTCAAGGTGTAGCGACAACACGGTCGATCAAACGCGGTCTCGTAGCAGCGAAACCTATCGTACGTGTATCGATGGTCGCGTTCGTATAGTACAATGCGATACAACAATGCGTCTTCGATTATCGATAATCCGGCGATAAGAAGTGAAACGGATAATCCATGCTGGGTAGCGAAGGGATAATCCGGAAATTCCCGAGGAGATTGCGCCGTGCTTTATTACTATTATGCGGCTCGCCTCTAAAAGTTTGAAGTTTAATCCAGAAATCGGTATAATCCATTCGTGGATAATTTGGTAGTTTACCGTGATTTCGAGACGCGCTGTGGCAACGGCAAATAAACGTCGCCAGAGAAAATTTCGAGTCTTGGATTATTGGAACCCCGAAACGCTCCACCCTCCCGAGGGAGAAATGAACAATAAAATTCTCGAGATTCATTGGCTCCCTCTTGCACTTAAGATATCTGAATTCGAAATGGGGATAGTAAAATCAAAGATGTTTATCATTCTGGCAATTTGAATGTTGCTTCCTGTCTATTATGATAAGAATAAAACCTTGCTCGACATAAGTACAGCATTGAAAAATTCAGGCATTTTATACAAATGTATTTTAAACGTGAGTCACGTATATCACTTTATATAAATCGTTTATAAATGCATACAAATATCTACCATACAAATAAATGTCATTACCTGTTCATTATTATTTAGCTCGTATGAATATGTATCTGCATGCACAACCTGTGTCATACGATAAAATATAACTTTTTTGTGTATTGATTGCTGAAAACTTCCTCGCGTTTTATTCAAGTCGAATTGAAATCCCGCGATCAAAAAACCCACTGTGCGAAAGAACAATAGAAATCCGAGAGACGCACCTATTACTACCGCGGAGAGCACACCGACCAACCGTCCTTTTAATTATTCTTTCCCCTCTGCTTTCATCGATTCAGATTGCGTGAACGCAACAATGCCCTGTGTTTTAATTTCCAAATTTCAACACCTCTACACGCGTCCCTGCTCCTTGTCAAAAGTATCGTATGTAACTAATCAAAGCCCTCTAACATTCGTACTCTTTAATTCCCATTGAGGACATCGTTGCATCGATTAAAACTGGAGATTCGGTTGATTCTACAGTTGTGGAACACGATGTATTAATATACCTTTGTGTTTTGTTAGACATGTATGATATAGAAAAAATAAAAGAAATGATATAAAAAAAATACGAATGGTGCCTTTGTTACATGTGTTGCCTCTGTATTAATAATGTTCCCAGAGTAGTACCGACATTCTGCAAAGACTTTATTATACAGGTTCGTTTTCATTTTACACTTTTAATGTAGTAAGTTCTAAATTGTAAACAGGGTAAATGCGGAGGTTACTGTAGATGTAGATCCGCGTTAATTAACAGCATCTGTGAAAAAGTGAAGATAGAATCGGCCAGTTAACTAAGAATTAACTGTGTTAACAAATTGGATGTGCTCGCTCGGATGTGCTTCGCGCACTTCCCGGTAACTGTAATTTACCGGGCTCGCATGATGAACTTTTCAGTGCGCCGCGGCGCGCGTGTGCTTCCGAACGCAGGTAACGCGTGAATTGGAACGTCGCGCCGAACCACAGGAAACAACAATTATCGGGCCAGCGCTTATTACGCCGCGAGGAATTCGTAGAACTGCCAACGAGAATATTAATCGCTATCGGAGGTTCGGTGAAATGTTAATTGCAAACATTCCACTCGCAGTTCCAATCCTAAAGAGTTTGACGATCGCTTTTCCACGAATAGAAGCTTTTCAAAGTTTTCACTTTAATGATCCAAGTTCAACATGAATTTTCATTGCCCTTTGTTGTAGAAGGAATTCTTAATTTTCATAGTTTCTATGTTTTTGCATATTAATTTAAAGCCAAACCATTGTCCCTGTTAACCACTTTTTCGTTCAGCCAAGCGACCGTAATATCTCTTGTCTTATAAAAGTTCAAAAATCTCTTTCTTTGATAAAATAATATCACTGATGTAATTTAAATTCGAATTATTTTAAGAAATAAGAATATTATAAGGTAAACAATGGACGGGGGCAAAGATAAAGATAATACGTATGTCGGATAAGTAAAGAGACAGGAGGAGAAGAGATAAAATAACAAAATTACAAGGGAGATAAGACAGGGGGGTAGAAAAACGCAAAGGGGGAAGATGGAATTAAGAGGAGATGAAAAGGGCTCTCCGACAACGACGTGGATATCTGCGAAAACGTTCGCGCAGACGTCGCCAGTAGATATTGCAGTTTCATAAGCCGTTGCGCCGTTGCATTTCTATTCCCTCTTTTTATTTCCTTCTTCCTTTTGTTTCCCGCAGAAGACGTTCCGTCGGTTAACGTTCCTCGTGGAGCAACTAATGACGATGCGATTACCGCTCGCTGCTCTCACGTAATGCGATCCCTACTTCTCACTCGGCAACGTGGTTCAAGGATTTAAATGGATT